>SNQJ01S0099407.1:14326-34662 GCA_010110895.2 Picea sitchensis
AGTTATGCAATCCAATGTTTAATATAGAAGACCATTATTGGAATGCATATCCTATTCTAGATTGATGAACATAGGGTGGAAGGGAGGTGCAAGGGCAGGTTGGAGCCTGCAGGTGATCTGTATTTTATGAGAAAAACGAAATGAATACAGATTATTAACAGGTGCTTAACACATAATAACAGAGATACAGTAAAAATGGTTTTCTATTCAATAATGAAATAAGTTGAAACTGTAAAATGCAGCGGAAACAAGCTTGTTGGAATGGTGGTGGCTTATCTCTGAGAAGAGATGTAACGGTTGTGCTCATTCATAATAAGATGGTTACAATGAGGATCTAAAGGCATTTTTTATAATAAATAGAAATTACAAAAACCCTAGACATCCAAAAACCTAACCCTAGGAGATGAAGCACCAAAAGTCATGTGGGCCCCGTTTGGGTAAGTTAGTACATCAAATCCCGGGGTGGTAACTTTTGCATACGATCCCCATTTTAGGCGCATGATAGCCCTTTGGAAAGGTATCATTGAGGAGATTCATTTTGGGGGCTTAATCATGCCTTTGGCTACTATTGAGAAGCTCGATCCTGAAAAACCTTCATTTAGGCCCTCAAAATGGCCCCGGAAGTTAAAAATTGCTAAAAATAGTAAATTACCAAAACTGCCAGAAAACTGTTTTGAGCCAGTTGGAAATAGTGGGTGGCCACAGATATCCACCTGGATCAATCCTTCCTCCTTAGGAATAAATGGTCTCTATTGTCCCTTGGTTATGGAAGCAAGCGAGGATTAAGGGAGAAAAGGAAAACTTCGAATTGCACGAAAGACACAGTGACTGATACTGGGTCGAAGTGAGAAAAAGAGAAGAAAAGACAGAGCAAAGTAAGAGAAATCAAGTCATTGGACTAGGATATTGAGGATTATAGATCATAAAGGAAGAGGGAAGATGGGATACAAAGGAGGTGGACTTGAAATTCATGGCCAAGCAGTCACTCAGCCATTAAAGGTGGTACAAAGACCACGATTTGCAGTTTTGGATTATGGCAAGGAGGAGAATGTAGCATGCTCAAAGGTTGCTAAAGAAAAAATCATCTCTTCACCATCAGATTCCAAGAAAGGAATCAAGCCAGCTTGTCCTCATCAGAACAAGAACCACCCAGGAAAGTATAAAGCACATTTCAATTCATGTCTTAGATATAAGAAAAAATATTATGGTCATAGGTATTCTAACCATGATGTGGCCAAGGATCACAAGAAGAAATTTTGGGTAGTAAAGACGAGCATGCCCACTGGAAGTGAGACAAGATAGAAAGAACCCCTTTCGCGTCCTCGTGACAAGGAGATTTTATTAAAGGAGAAGCAAAGGAACTATTGCACTCATTGCGAGATGAGTGGCCATTGGATTGGGAAATGATGGAAAGTTCATCCTCAAATTCATCCAAAACATGGAAAGAGAGTCGTACAATCTCCTGCAAAGAAGGAGGAAGCAGATGAAGGAGTTAGTCCAATGACAATAATCCCAGAAACAGTTCTTCAAAAAGATTAGCATCTGTTTGAATGGCTTAGTAAGAAATGGATAGTATATTTGCAAAATTGAGTGGGATTATCAAAGACCAGTCTCAGCTCTAGCATGTTCATGTTCGATGATCTTGCAAGCCATTATTATTGTCTCTCAAGTTTGGTTGTGGAAAAATAAGGATGAGTTCCACTTGTGTATCTTATGGATATTTTTGCATCTTTTTTGGCCATCGTTAGCTTCCCTTTGATCGATGTCGACAGACTTCGATGTGAGGAAGTTGTGTTCCAACCTCTTTTCATCAACATGAAATCACCCAACATTCATGATACCTCTATCAACCCCGTTATGAGGTGCGATGTAAATATCTGAAAATATTTGTATGGGATAAATTTGAAGATGAAGGTTTCTATGTTGTTCAGGATCTGATGAATGAAGAGGTTGCACCCAATATATTTGCAAACACTAGCTCAAATTTGGCATGGGATGATAGTAGTCCTTGTGAAGACAGAATCGATTGTGGAAAAAACATCACCCTTTTGTGGTGGCTGATGAAAAGCTCTACATCAAGCGAAACGAATCGTAATGGTGGTGTTTCCCAAGTTATTTATCATACCGTCCATGAATTTGATGATATCAATGATGTCACATGTGCAACCTTTATTCCTCATCACATTTGGTTGGCGATTTTCATATGAGCACCTCAACAAAGTACAAAATATAATTCATGTTATTCAAAATCTACTATAGATCTATAGATCTGTTGTAGGTCCATCTAGCATAGATCTATTGTTGCATAGAAGTGTCAAAAATGGGGGTGAGATGTGTAGTAGGTGATGAAGAGCGATTCGTTTATCCTCGACTAACATCCAAAACCAATATGAGTATGGATGTGTTCAAGGCTACAAGTATGTGCTTGATTTTATGATAGGATTTGTTGTCGAATTTTTGTATATTCCCACCAGAAAAACGATTCATCTCTCCTCCAAGCTTCCCTCGGATGAGATACTTAGAGAAAGAAGAGAGACCACTTTTATCCATGCACTTGTTGTCATTGTACAATTCTTTTTGCACAAAACAAATACACTAGTGCGCCCCTCGTGTTTCGGGAGGTAGTACAAGTCCATCTATGTCTAGTGTGTTGGTAATTATCATTGTGTCCAGAAAGTATGATTTGGTACCTTTCATCACTGGCAATAGATCTGATTTATTGTCACTTCATAGTCACAATTGAAAAGGAGATGTTTCATGGAAATTGGCCATGCCACTATTGTCTTCGTCTTGATACTTCATAACGAGTAATCCATCATTTGTCTTCAGTTGAATCAGTTCCATATTACGATGGAAAAGTAATGGTCGTTGGTGCTATCAGAAGAAGCCAACAGATTGATTAAGGTCGATTCAAGCGATCTCTAATTCATCAATGGATTTTTCAATTCTGTCATCCACTTAATCATTGATTCCCTGTGAATGTGCCTCTTGTGCACGTTTGAAACTTTTGATCTCTGCTACATCACGACTCCAGCCAAAAACCTCCAGAAGGCCTCTTGGCATATCTAAAGAGATGCAAGCATATTGTGCAGGATTATCTTGGTCCATTTTACAGCATGGCGAAGGACCACGTCAGCTCAATGGAGATTGATTTTTAGTTGAATCCTTTCAAATCCCCCAGGGACATACTCAACACCTCCATTGCAGTGATTGGGGTGCTAGTTGCAGCCATAGTGTCAGAGAGATAACATCTCAATCTTAACAGAGTCAAACCTGGTATCGGTTCTTCCTATCAAAACAACCCAGAGCCATAGATCGGAGGTGGTATGATGGGTGAAGATTGGTTTTAATTGCAGGTTCTACAAACCTTTGTGCAAGGGGCGACCATAAGACCGAGATCCAAAGACATGCCATAGCACCATGAACATTAGCATTGGGCCCAAGGTATTGATTTCCAAGATACCATCAATGGATCCATAATCTGAAGACCAAATTCCAAGCACACCTTTTTTTTTCAAAATAGGTATTTCCATTATAGTTCTTCTATGCGAACTATTTAAAACTCCTTTTGTAATATTTACCATGTGGAAATATGGCAGGGAAGGGGAACTTTGGAAATGATGCTCATAATGTTGTTTTGGAGGACATCCTCTAGTACTTTGGTGGGTTTGCTTCCCACTTTGGACAGTCATTAGGTGCACATTCTTTATATTGGATTTGGATACCATAGATCCTACCACTAGTGCATTTATTTATGTTGCCAAATGTTCAATGAGTATTGTAGCCACCTCTTTGTAAGAGGCATTGCCTTTCTAAGGCCCATTTTGGAAATCTTCGTAAAACTTGTTTATGGTTTTTTTATAAACTCGTGGCAAGAATGTTTTTGATATAAATTGCACTTTTGTTATGGAGATTGGAAACCATAAAGTTCCACCACTAGTGCACATTTGAGGCATGTTTCCTTAACTTTGAATTTAATGATTATGAAGCATTGTAATGGATGTTTAGCCACTCTTGAGTGAGGAGACTGAGAGGAGTTATTTTGTTCCATAATCCTTAAGTGGCTTAATTTTGTAACCATTATATAAACAATTGAACGGGGCAATTTTCCTAGGCCTATTTTGGCGATTCATTGTAAACTTGACCAAAGAGTGTAGTTATAAACTCTTGGCAAGTAAGGTACTCCAAAGATTGAAGTATAGGTCATCAGCTACAGGTTGCAGAATTATGCATATGTGGGATTTGCATTTCGAGATCCTAAGAACAGAGGTGAAGGAGACAAGGGATGTGCCTTTTTCCAGACATTTTCTTTGCAACGGTTGCAAGTGTTGGCTTTGCATTATGATTCCGAAGTATGTTTGTGAAAGAGTCTTGAAAGAATGTGCCTTTTGAGGACATTTGCCTTTATTTTTCATCAAATCCATCACCATTGGTGTAGACATGGATTTGTATTATGTCATGTTGAACTTCTTTAATATCTCCACTGTATATTTTCCTTGACTTAGTAAAAATCTTAATGGTCCTCTGTCATACTTCTTGTCCCAAGAAGTAGTGCATCATACCCGGATCCTTCATCTCGAAATCAGAAGTTGAGTCTTGCTTGTATGCAACAACACAACTTCCTAAATAAGTCATCAAAATCAGGCATTCGTCACAAATGTAGTAATATAGTTTTGGTTTAGCAACACTTTTGTTGAAATCCAAACTCATCAAGAATCCATCTATCTAATCTAGTTTCCAACTCATGGGTGGTAGTACAGATGAAAGTGCATCGATCTATTGGATCAATATGTATCATCAAAGTTCACTCCCTCTGCTTGTGAGGATCCTTTGGCTATATATCTCGCTTTGTATTTCTCGTCACTTCCATAGGTTTCATGCTTGATATTATAGATCCACTTGGATGTCACCATAGACTTCCCTTCTGGTCTTTGAACAATATCTCATACATCATTCTTTAAGATATATCGGTATTATTCTTCTATGGCATCTTGCCATACTTGTTCACCCATTGCTTCTCCATGATAGGGAGTCTCAGAATCAATGAAGTGGCTCATGGTTGAAGGATAGCTTGAAAAATATATTTTTCTTTCTCAGAATGTCCCTTGAGGGACCTATATGTTCCTCTGCCTCCTATGAATTTTTTCCGGCCCTAGACAGGCCTTTTATGCCCTACTGCAATATCTCTGGGAATATCAACTGGAGCAGCTGAAATGGATGGAATATTGTCTGGCTCCCTCTGAACTGCTGAAGGGAGAGAAGATATTGTCTCTTCCTTCTTTTCATTTTGTTTTGACTCCCTCTTTAGTCAATTAACTCTCTCTGGATTCTGAAGGATGGAAGTCTTCTTTTATTCGCTTGCTAGATATTTTATGTCTTCTTGACCATCATAATAATAAATCAATAAGGTTTGGACTCCCGTACCAGGGATAATGGTCCAATTCATGAGGGATCCCACACTGGAGATAATACCCTTCACTTATTAAGAATGCAATCAAATTAATGATCAACCAATTTACCTGGATCTATAGTCATGTTCAATTTTGTGTTTGATTTAGAGGAAGTACTTCTCCTCTCTCTTATCTTCATTCTTTTTGGGTGGGTTTGGATCAATGTCATCAATGGAAGCATATTGTCTTCCTTTCTTCTTGGTTGGACAATTTCTTGCATAGTGCCCATATTTCTCACCTCTGAAGCACTAAATTTCTGAAAAATCTCTTCTCTTATTGTGACCTGAGGTTGATGGAGACTTCTCATCTCTGAATGTTTGTCTGAAGTTTCTTTTGAATCTTCCTCCTTTCTTTCTATGAAGTGCAAGAGCATTGTTTTCATCAGGAGAGTCTTCCACTCCTCTATTTCTAAGTCTAAGTTATTCTTCAGTAAAGTTTGTCTACAGACGATCAAAGGTTGGTAAATTTTCTCTTCAACTGATGCTTTGAAGAAAAGGCTCCCAATGTTTTGGAATATTGTTGAGAGTAGATAAGACAACTTCTCTGTCGGACGTGATTTCTCCAATGGCACCTAGTTGTTTTTTTATCTCTGATATCTTCATAAAGAAGGTAAGAACTATATCACCTTTTGTCATCTTGGTACTTTGAAGTTGGCCCGTTAAGGTAAGAGATCTAAGGATGTTGTCACTTTCAAACATATTTTTCAGTGCTTCATACATTTCATAATCTATCTTTAGGTTGGCAATACGAGGCAAGAGATGATTTCTTACTGAGTAGATGATTATTTTTTTTGCCTTGACATCTTCTTCTCTTCTTATTTTCTTCTCTTCATCAGTAGTTGTATCTGGTAAATTTTTGTTACCACATTCAAAAGGTCATATTCTTCAAGGGTGACCTGAAGCCTTGACTTCCAGTAGCTGAAGTTGCTTGATCCATCAAGCCTATCTTCCACTAAATTTTTGTTCTTCATTTTTTCGGATTTCTTCACAAATTCTTGCCAACTGGACTTAGAAAAACCCAATTGTTAGGTTTGAATAGTAACCTTAGGTTTTTTTTGGCTTATGACTGCCAAAAATAAACTTTGAGAGTGTCACAGGAATACTTGTTGAGCTGAAACGTTTCTTCAAGAAGTTGCGGAAACCCTAAGATCAAGATTCTGCAGAAAATTTTGGAACCCTAGAAACCCTAGGGCCAAAAACTCAAAATCCTCAGAAATTAACTTTGAAGATATCTAGAGGTGCACTTAGGAAGACCGTACACCTTTATCCAAGTTTCAGCCCCAACATCCACATGTAAGGTGTTGAAAAGGCCAATCAAGTGAGGTTCGTACGGATTTCTGCAGAAACCCTATAGGTCATACGAAACTGTAGAAGGAGGACGACTTAGCTTTTAAGTGCTTGTGCAGGGGTCCTTCAAGACCTAAGCTATGATACCATGTTAATTTTTCAATAGGCTAGGCTTAAGCATGGATTTCATTGCATTTTATAATTTTACTTAAACCATAAAATAATTTGTTGCAACAACCAAGATCACAAGAAGAAACACCATGCACAAGTACACAAGAAGTATCCTAGGAAACCCTTCTCAACAAGGGAATAAAACCCAACCAATCCTTCTCTATATTATTCAAGAGAAATACCTCGACCACCAAGAAAACCTAGCACACAAAAGGGTTCTCACAAACCCTAGAAGACTAGCACCCAAGAGAGGTGTGCACTTTTCCCTAGAAGATGTACTTGCTGAAATTTCCAAACTCACACTTAAAATATGATTCCGCAATGGGGAATTTACTTTTACTTATATTATACTGAACCTATCAACAGAAGTGTCTATTATCACAACAAGACCGACCTCACTAAATCACAATATAATTAATAATTACCATATTAATTATCTTTTACATTAAGGTGGGACCGACCTGTACCCTTTACATTACAATTAGGGTTACATGTTAGTATGACTCTTGAACAATATAGAAAGGGATATCATACACCCACTAGTGCTCAACTACTAGGGGCACATCCATGGGGATGTCCATATCTCTATATCACTGTGTCTCACAGGAGAACCACACACACTGGTGCTCGGCCACTAGGATCACGTTCACCTGTGCTCATCCACGGGGAACGTCCAACTTAGAAGATCTTATTTCCCACTGCATTACATAGGAGAGTCATATGGATTTCATCATCTCAACTCTGCTCAGAGGAGGATAATACATCATTTTCATCTATATATCATAACGATGCACCTAGCTCATGGGAATTCACACGTTCACTTGTTCTCAGCCACAGGCACGTCTAACCCATTAGATATTCTTTTTCACTGTGTTACCCATGAGAATCATATGGAGTTCTTCTCAACTCTCTGTAAGGAGGATTCCAGCACTATGTTCCAGTTCTATCTCAGATAGGAACCACACACCCAACTCATGGGCTCTCTCTCAGGTCGACTCAATCATTATGTGTCCTAGAGGATGTCTCACGCAGTTGTAATCATCAACACCTCCTGTTGGACATACTGTCATTGATGTCAACATCCAATGATGCACATGAAACTTAGAAGGGAAAATGCAGTGCAGAAATGTGATCAGGATCGAAATCCCTACAGGACAAACCAAGACCGTTGGATACACAAGTGTCAAATCAAGGGCAGGGATTGATTGCGGAGCCCAAAGGGAGAATTAAACTACACGCTATTTCCAATCCCGCAATTAGTCTAGATCATCAGATCTCATCAACTCAAATATCGATAACTGTGGTTGATCCACCAAAAATCACACAACTTCAAATTGTGGATTTTGAGCGACAGACTATACCATGCACAAGTTATAGTTCCACAATCCAGACCGACTGTCGATGGTCACCTGCCAATAAATCTACAATTAGCATCAATTTCACTACCAAGGCTGAAGCCCCGGAGTCAAGAACTCCCGTTGACTGTTGGATCTGGAAAACCCTTCAATCGTTGATCTATTCAGAGCACGTCAAGGTAGAAGTGGTCAACTTCGGCGCTAACCAGTTTGGTAGAAAACGGTTGAGAACAAGTAAGATCACCTGAAGGCCGAAGTCTGAAAGTAAATGAGGATTGTCCAATCTGAAGAACACAATGGGAGATATCAGGACCATAAGATCATGTTTAGTGGAAGGACAGAGTAAGCCACAAATGTCCTGAAGTAGACGCAAGTGGTTCGATCTAAAGAAACGCTTTTGGAGATATCGGGACCATCAGATCGAGGAAAGTAGAAGGATATGATAAGTAAGGCCAAAGGCCCGAGATCCTGAATAGTCAAATTACTGACAACAGTTGTATCGTGTTAAGCCTTTCTGGGTTAAAGAATGACCATTAGATGAAGTCAAGTTACTCGAGGTTTACACTTTGGGAGAATTGGGAAGTGGAGAAATTGAATTACCCGAAGTCTCGAAGGCCGAAGTCCTAAAGTGGACATGAGTCATCTGGTTTGAGAAACACTTTGGGAAGTATCCTGACCGTTAGATCAAGAATAAGCACATGTGCCACATGAAGAGATCTACGTCAGCAAGGACACGTGGTGTAATCAAATGATGACAAGTGTCAAGGTTCCATAGGTACTTTAAGCATACATAAGCCACGAATATAAGTGACATGTGGTATCCACTCAGCCACTGCCACATCAACAAGTGACATCAGCAAGTTACGTCACTCCGGGAGTTTTTCACTTCGGAAGTTTCACCACCAGCAAACACCCGAAGGCCGAAGTCCCAAAATGGACATGAGTCATCTGATTTGAGGATCACTTCAGGACCGTTCTCAACCATTGATCAAGTATAGTGGAAGTGTCAACTGACAGCAAAAGGTCCCCACCACTTTATGACTTATTCGGCAGGTGATCACTCCAGAGGAAATTGGAGCAGAAATTATATGAACCCCCAAAGCCCCGAACTCTTGAAACAAAAATGAACCGTTCACTCGCCTGTAGATTAATTCATGATCATCGATTTGTTCGAAACCTCTGGATAAGCCAGTATCGTCTGACTAACGGAAGAATGAATGTTGATCGGCTGATCTATTTCGATGGAATCTGATTCAGGATATTTGAAAGGTTGTAAAGGCCTGACGTCCCGAAGGATGAAGTACAGCAGAAGATGGTCCCAACACTGGACATATGGGGTATAAAAGGAAAAGGGAGAAATAAGAGACAATGCTTAAATTAATAAGCATGTGGTTATGCGCCTATGGTCACATGTAAATGGGTTGAAGGAAGTGCCTCTGTAGAACTTGGTTTCTACAATATTTGCAGAGATATGGAATCAAGTTAAAAATAAATCGATCCATGCCTGTGATCGGTTTGTGTAAAACATGTCAGATGTGTTGCTATGAAAATTCATGTTAATGACTGTGATACTTAAAACAAAGGTTATGTAATATTAAATGAACAAACATCTTGTTTATGAAGAGTTGTGTTGAAAAGTTAAAAGGCTTATAAATATGTTGAGATGTGAATTAGAAAGTGTGTCTGTCAATGTCTTATTGAATATCAAAAATAGAAGGAAACAAAGCAACAATTATGCAATCCAATGTTTAATATAGAAGACCATTATTGGAATGCATATCCTATTCCAGATTGATGAACATAGGGTGGCAGGGAGGTGTAAGGGCAAGTTGGAGCCTGCAGGTGATCTGTATTTTATGAGCAAAATGAAATGAATACATATTATTAACAGGTGCTTAACACATAATAACAGAGATACAGTAAAACTTTTTTTCTATTCAATAATGAAATAAGTTGAAACTGTAAAATGCAGTGGAAACAAGCTTGTTGGAATGGTGGTGGCTTATCTCTAAGAAGAGATGTAACGGTTGCGCTCATTCACAAGAAGATGATTATAATGAGGCTCTGAAGGCATTTTTTATAATAAAAAGGAATTCCAAAAACCCTGGACATCCAAAAACCTAACCCTAGGAGATGAAGCACCAAAATTCATGTGGGCCCCGTTTGGGTAAGTTAGTACATCAACTTCTCGGGGTCGTAACTTTTGCATACGATCTCCATTTTAGGCGCATGATATCCCTTTGGAAAGGTATCATCGAGGAGATTCATTTTGGGGGCTTAATTATGCCTTTGGCTATCATTGAGAAGCTTGATCCTGAAAAACCTTCATTTAGGCCCTCAAAATGGCCCCGGAAGTTAATAATTGCTAAAAATAGTAAATTACCAAAACTGCCAGAAAATTGTTTTGAGCCAATTGGAAAAGGTGGGTGGCCACCGATATCCACCTAGATCAATCCTCCCTCATTAGGAATAAACGGTCTCTGTTGGCCCTTGGTTATGGAAGCAAGTGAATATTAAGGAAGAAAAGGCAAACTTCGAACTGCGCGGAAGACACAGTGACTGATACTGGGTCGAAGTGAGCAAAGAGCAGAAAAGAGAGAGCGAAGTAAGAGAAGGCAAGTCATTGGAATATGATATTGAGGATGAAATATCAGAAAGGAAGGGGGATCGTGGACAACTCAGCAAGCGAAATAAGATGCCAATCGATGCTTTGGAGCACCGCGTGTGAAGGAAGGAAAGACAGGTCGGCGAAGCCCTGAAAATGCGGGTCAAGTTAACATAGGGCTTTAGCATTCAGGGTTTTGGACACCTAGGGTTCATCCTAAGGTTGTCGGTGAGCTATTGTAATGTATAAATAAAGGTCAAGAGGACCTGGTATGGGCTAGAGTAAGAGAGATAGAAGAGATTATGCGATGATAAGAGATTGCTATTGAGAGAGAACTATTGTATTGTGAGAGTAGTCTGTATTGTAAGATCTTCAGTTGGGTGTGAAGATCAACCCTGCAGCTGGGTGTGGAGGGAGGGGATAGAAAGAGAGAGAAGAAGAGAATATCTTCTAGCTAAGAGCGTAGATAAGAACTGTATGTTTCCATCTTAATATATCATAAGCACAGTTCTGTGGACGTAGCCCTAGGGAGAGGGTGAACCATGTATATCTTGTGTTATGTGTGATTGATGTCGTGTTCTCTGTCAATTGATATGCTGCTATTGAGATATTGTGTTAGATTTGAAATATAACTTGCGCAATAAGTTTAAGGAAGATAAACAATAACTAGGAGACTGTGTGTTGTTGTTGTGAATCCACTCTGTATTTCCTCTGGTTGTAGACACCTGTGTCCTGCAATCCCCTATAGCTACTTCGGGTGAGACTGCATTTTCTTCGGAGGTGTTGTTGAAAGGGTCAGTAGTTAGAGCTTGTTGGTGTGCTATTAGAGTTGAACCCTAGGTATGCCCCTGTGCCAACAAATGGTTCCATTGTCGGGACAGGAATCTTCTTGAGGGAATGTCAAGGTAGTTTCCATCGAAGACAAAGATTCATAAGTGGATAGAAGATCAATAAAAGGACTTCGTTGAAGCCCAGAACAAGAACCCTAGTCTTGGTACAGAGGATTCATTGGGAAGATATATCTTTACTGATATACACGAGATTTTCTTTGGAGGAATCCATCGAGAGTTATATAAGTGGCTACCTAGGTTAGCAGATGCCCATTTTGAAGTCAAACTCAGACCACCTGTGGTTTGGACGTCGACGTTGATCAAGAAGGTCAAGAGAGTTGACAATGTTGTGTCAAGAGCAGTAGATCACTGGTTTTATAGTACCATCGGAGGGTATATCACAGAGTTTTTTGTTGACAGAGTGGAATCGTATAGCCAAGCAGAGAGATATTTCTTTAAGGGACCTAGAGGAAAATTTTTACGTTTTCTAAAGTTGAAGATCAAGATGTTATTGCATGAGAAGAAAATCTTGAAGATACAGTAATTGGTCATATCGAAAGAGCTAATTTTCAAAAATTCAGACAGTGACAACGACACAGAGGCTGGACATACATGCAATGGGAGAGTGTTTAGAGAAGTTCATCTCACAAACCTGTTTAAGAAAAACTATGGAGACGAAGGGTTCTACAATGGAGAAGAGGAAGATCTGACAGATGAAGAGCATTCAGAATCCGCTAGGACAGAGGAACCTCGTCGAGAAGAGCCATAAACTTCAAGAATTGCGTCGACTGTTGAAGTAAGTACTATTATTCCTCTTATTGCTTCAGCAACATTAAGTAACCAGAGTAACCTAAGTCATCAGAACACTCAAAGCACTATCACTAGCAGTCCACCACATACTCAGTCAGGAAACCTAGGAAGATCTATGGAAGATGAGATGAGTTTACCCAGCTTTAGAGGAGTTGGACCTGAAGATCCTGATCAGCACTGGTTTCTATGTGAAGTTGTGTGGAGTATTAAGAATATCAACGATGAAGCTATCAAATGAGCTCAGTTCATCACTACCCTAAGAGATCGTGCACTGAGCTGGTACATGAAATTTTTCCAAGGAGCTACACCTAAATCGTTGAATGCCATTAAGACTGAGCTAATTTATGAATTCAAGAAACCTAAGTCAGAGTTGCATTGCATTACAGAACTAAAAGAAATCAAGCAGAGAACAGCTGAACCTGTGTGGGAGTTTGATCAGAGATTTAATACCTTGACAGGCTATTTGAGTTTTCAGATCCCAGATGAGAAAAACAAGGAATGGTTCATTCTTGCCCTATTTCCACACATCAGAGTTCCTTTGATGCAACAAAATATTACCTCACAAGCTGAGACACTAGAGATCGCCATGAAATTAGAATCAACCCCGATGGGAGAATCCATCTCAGGTATGAGTTAAATCTTGAGTCAGCTAACTAGATTATCACTGCAGGTCGAAGATATGAAGAAAGACAAGGGAAAAGATAAAAGAGAAGACATCTAGTGTATCATATTCAAATTAGAAGGCCATGACAAGGAGCATTGTCCCCTATTTCATGAATACTTGGCCTCTGGAGCTCCGAGCCCTTTGAAGAAAGTTACCCTACCCTGGTGTGAGGTATGTAGAAATCAACATCGCCCTGGTGAATGTTACTATCTGCAAAAATATGTCCAGACACCCACAAATATGTATTGCACGTTCTGTAATTCGGTAGGACACGATGACAGGGATTGTAGGGCTTATGATCTCATGCATGAAAGGTCGAGGGATATATACAAAATTCAAGGTGAAGTACAACAAGAAGGAAGCATTGCGCAGTATAATTCCTCTCGGAGAGGAAACTTCAACCCTTGTGCTGGATTCTGAGGAAGAGGAAGAGGAGGAGGTATGGGTCGAGGTCGAGGAAAGATCATCTGTTATAACTGCACACAACCAAGACACGTGGAAAGGGACTGTCAGACACCTTGTACCACTTGCAACTCATTCGAGCATGTTATCGAGGAATGTCCAACACTGTTGGCTAAGCATCAGGAGAAACGAGCAGGAAACCACCAAATACAACTAATCAAAGCAGAACCTCGCGAAGAAGATCCCAGAGTCATTGTTATCACTAGAGGAGGTGTTTTTACAGGAGAAGACAGAGTGATCCAAGGAAAGACTACAGAAGAATCAGGAGTTAGGAAATCTACAGAGAAGACACAAGAGTTTGATCCAAGGAAAGAGAAGAAAATATTTGAGGAAGCAAGAAAGGAATTCGGAAGAGATCAGGCTTCTTCATCAAAGGTTCGACCAGAACTAATAGAATTTGGAATGCCTCTAGCATTTGATCAATCTACTTCTCCCGGAGATGGAAAATAGGTGAGTAAACTTGTTAGTTTCTTGTATACGTTTATTGAGTTGATTAAAGATGAAAATTCCATACAAGAACTACAAAATTTGGTCAGACAGTATGAGATAGGAAGGGTAGATCCTTTGATGAATAAAGCAGTACATAAACTATCCAAGAAGAGAAGGACAAATAAATAACTACACCTTAATGCTCAGATTGGAGAGTATGATATACACTATGTGGTCCTCGACTTAGGGTTGGAGGTCAATGTAATGCGAAGAAGACATGGGCATTGATGGGAAAACCTAAGTTGATCTACTGCCCTATCAGGCTTAGGATGGCTAATCAGCAAGCTGTAAGCCCCTTTGGAAGACTGGAGTGTATCCCTATGGACATCGACTGAGTAAGGACGTTTGCAGACTTCGAGGTGATTGACATAGTTGATGATAGTTGTCCTTAACCTGCGCTGTTAGGAATTGATTGGGCTTTCAATAATTCCAATGTGGTTGATTTAAAGAAAAGAAGAATGACGTTTGAAGGAGATGGTCTTAGGGTCATTGCACCTTTGGATCCCGATGAAGGTCAGAGATATATAGAACCCATCAAAGAATAAGATTGTGCATATGAACTAGAAAACATATACAAATTAATAGCTAGACAACAGGACTACAGTAATCCTACAGCAAATGGGAATTTGAGTTGGCGAAGTGACAGTGCATGCTCATCAGATTCAGAAGAATCACTAGAGAACTAGCAGAACAAAATGTACGAAGTATCTAAAAGGAAATTTTCTAGATTAACCAGAGAATTTTGTTGGATTGGCACAACAGTAAGTAACTTTCCCACCTTTGATGGTCTAAATCACTTAGAAGCATTCTTAGTGAACTTTGAATAAATTGTACCAACAAAAAAAAGATTGTTGGCAATGGATGAGGCCCTGAAATCAACTCTAGCGATATGGTGGGGAACACACAAAAAAAATATTACAGACTAGGTACAATTTCGCACTTTGATGACAGTGCAATTTTCAAAGCAAGTAGAAGGCTGCGAAGTTAGGTACATAGGTCGAAGTTGTCCGACGGACCATGTGAGAAGTTGCAAAGAAGCCTAGAACAACATTCCTCAAGAACGGGTACACAAATTCATTAACACACTGGACAAAACTCCCATCAACTGGTATCTTCAAGGAGAATTGTGCCTCATCACTGCAGATTGGGAAGGTGACCCAGAAATTTGTAACTACATTTTTGTTTTAAAGCCAATATCTTATAGTAGATCAATCATTACAGGTTGTAAGATAGAAAGTGTTCAAGGAGGCACCTAGCCCCCCTTTGGAGCAAGAAGAGGATGAATAGCCTACGCCTCTTCAAAAGTTGCAAGGTTGTTACAATATCAATCTTGCTGAAGATGATGATCCTAGGAATGTGAACATCGCAGAAACAGAAGGCCAAAGAGATGTATAAGGACCAGGAGTTGAACTACCTTTCATTGGACAACCAATTAAAATAAAAAAAATCAACATTGGAACAGAAAAGACTCCAAAACTCTCAAATGTTGGAGATTATTGGGATGTTGCCACCATTGACAAGATCACAGAGTTACTACATGAGTATCAGGACTTGTTTCCAACCAATTTCACTAATATGAAGGGAATTAAAGGGCCCATGGGAGAGATAAGGATCCCTTTGAAACTAGATGCAAGGCCAGTCAAACAAAGACCCTACATATTGAACCCTAAATATAAGGAGAAAGTGAAGATTAAGCTTGATAGAATGCTGGAAGCAGGAATCATAGAACCTATTGAAGAGTCAGAGTGGATTAGCCCTATGGTGGTACAAGATAAGAAGAAAGGAGAAATAAGGATCTATGTAGATATTAGGAAGTTGAATGATGCCTATTTGCATGACACATTCCCTACGCCATTCACTGACGAAGTGTTAGAAAATGTAGGAGGACAGGAGGTATATTCTTTTACAGATGGATTTTCAGGATACCATCATATCCGAATTGCCAAGGAAGATCACCATAAGACCACATTTGCAACAGAATGGGGATCCTACCAGTATACAGTGATTCCATTTGGATTGAAGAATGCACCAGCTATATTTTCCAGGGTGGTGGTCGAAGCATTTAAGGATTTTTTACATAAATTCCTAGAAGCATAATTTGATGATTGGACTGTTTTCAACATTTTGCAAAATCATATTGAATGTCAAAGACTAATGTTGGATAAGTGGAGGCAGTGTCAGATTTCCTTGAACCTAAAGAAGTGCATCTTCTTTTCAACCTTCGGAGTGATGTTGGGCCATATTGTGTGTAAGCAGGGATTGCTCATAGATCCATCCAAGATTTCCATTATAGTCGATCTACCCCCTCCTACTTCAGTCAAACAACTGCGCACTACGCTGGGACATATTGGATACTACAAGAATTTCATTAAGGGATATGCACAGATCACAGAACCCATGGAGAAGATTTTAAAGAAAGATTGTCAGTTTCATTGGACAAAAGAATGCCAGCAGAGCTTCAACACACTGAAACAGAAAATGGTTACTGCGCCCATTCTAGTTTTCCCAGATTGGAGTAAGGAATTTCACGTGCATGTCGATGCATATTCTATCACATTAGGAGAATTGTTAGCACAATCAGGAGCTGGAGACATTAACCACCCATTAGCCTTTGCTAGCAGGAAGCTATCAATAGCTAAGATTAATTACTCCACCACTGAGCGAGAAGGATTAGCCATGGTGTATGCGCTACAGAAGTTCTGCCACTACTTGTTGGGAAGACATTTTAAGATGTTCACTGATCATTCTACGCTTAAATACCTATTCAACAAGCCAGTGTTGGGGGGAAGAATATGCAGATGGCTTCTATTATTTCAGGAATATGATTTCGATATCGTGGTTAAGCCAAGAAGAATGAACAAAGGTATTGACCACTTGTCGAGGTTGGAACATGGAGAAGAGCCTACTAGTTTGGAGGATACACTGCCAGATGCACAGTTGTTGGCCATCAGGAAGGTTGATGATCACTTCATGAAGATAGTGTAGTTCCTTTCAATAGGAATGGCACCTAGTGACTATTAAATTATTCAGAATAAATAGTTGGTAGTGCACGTTGCAGATTTTTAACTTATAGCTAGACAACTATACAAGATGGGACCTGATGAGATATTGAGCAGGTGTGTTATGGAAGTAGATAGACCATTGATCCTCACAAAATCACATGAAGGCATTACAGTAGGACCTACACAGGGAAAGCAACAGCGCAGAAGATTCTTAGGGCTGGCCTTTGGTGGCCTACTCTACACAAAGATGATAAGAAATACTATAAGGCCTGTGATGTATGCCAAAGAGTTGAGAAACTTTCCAGAAGAGATGAGATGCCTTTAGCACCTCAACTGACCATACAGGCATTTGAGAAATGGGCCATTGACTTCGTGGGACCTATCAACCCACCAGGAAAGTGCACAGGAGCTAGATACATAAACACTGCGACAAAATATTTGACCAGATGGGCAGAAGCAAGAGCAGTTAAGGATTGTAGTGCAAATACATTTGCATGCTTCATATTTGATGATATCATAACCAGGTTTGGATGCCCAAAAATCCTTATGAGCGATCAAGGCACAAATTTTATTAACAAGACTATTGAAGCCTTGACTCAGGAATTTGAAGTTCACCATTAGAAGAGCACGCCCTATCATCCACAAGAAAATGGGGCAGTTGAAGCATTCAATAAGATCTTGGAGACAACGCTGACGAATATATGCAGCGTGAACAAGGATGACTGGGATTAGAGATTACCAATAGTATTATGGGCATATAGAACCACTTGCAAGAAGTTGACCATGCAGACCCCCTCTAAATTAGTCTATGGTCTAGAATCAATTGTACCCATGGAATATTTGGTTCCTAGTCTGAAAATTGCAGCCTTTATAGGTATGGATGACACTGGCTCTATGCAAGAGAGGCTTGCACAGTTGGTTGAACTCGAAGAAGACAGATTTATCGCAGGATTTCACCAGTAGGTTCGGAAATAAAGAGAAAAGGCCTACCATGACAGACACATCAAGAAGAAATCTTTCAAATAAGGAGATATGGTATTGGTATATGACAGTAGGTTCATAAGGCATCCAGGGAAGTTCAAGATGCATTAGCTTGGGCCATATGAGGTTGCCTATGTTACAAAAGGAGGAGTTGCAAAGTTGAATACTTTGACTGGAGAATGGAAGGAAGGTTTGGTGAACAAAAGCCAGTTGAAATTGTATTATAACAACCATTTGCCTTGCAGCTCTTGGTAAAAGCATAAGGAAAAGGGTCTAGGTACCAAGTGCAGTTGAAACTGGGTACCAGACATTGAAAAGAAAATATGCACATAGAAGGGAGGGACAGAGTAGAAATCACAGGCTGCCCTGCATAGTCTGAAGTCGAAATGAAACAGAAAGTTCAGACCTGAAGTGCCTCGGGACAAGACACAGGTGAGTATTGGGGCCCTGTTGGCCCTTAGTTATGGAAGCAAGTGAAGATTAAGGGAGAAAAGGAAAAATGTGAACTGCGCGGAAGACACGGTGATTGATACTGGGTCAAAGTGAGCAAAAGAGCAGAAACGATGGAGCGAAGTAAGAGAAAGCAAGCCGTTGGACTAGGAGATTGAGGATGACAGATCAGAAGGGAAGAGGGATCATGGAAAACTCAGTAAGCAAAAGAAGATGTCAACAGATGATTTGGAGCACCACGCGTAAAGGAAAGAAAGACGGGCTAGCAAAGCCCTGAAAACGCGGGTCAAGTTAACCTAGGGCTTTAGCATTTAAGGTTTTGGAAACCTAGGGTTCGGCCTAAGGTTGCTGGTGAACTATTGTAATGTATAAATAAAGGTCAAGAGGACCTAGTATGGGCTAGAGTAAGAGAGATAGAAGAGATTATGCGATGAGAAGATATTTCTATTGAGAGAGAACTATTGTATTATGAGAGTAGTCTATATTGTAAGATCTTTAGTTGGGTGAGAATATCAACCATGCAGCTGGGTGCACAGGGAGGGGAGAGAAAGAGAGAGAAGAAGAGAAGATCTGCTAGCTAAGAGCCAAGATAAGAACTGTATGCTTCCATCTTAATATATCATAAGCATAGTTATGTGGGTGTATCCCTAGGGAGAGGGTGAACCACGTATATCTTGTGTTATGTGTGATTGATGTTGTGTTCTATATCAATTGATATGTTGGTATTGAGATATTGTTTTAGATATGAAATATAACTTGCGCAGTAGGTTTAAGGAAGATAAACAATAACTAGGAGACTGTGTGTTGTTGTTGTGAATCCACTCTACATTTCCTCTAGTTGTAGACACATGTGTCCTACAACCCCCTATAGCTACTTCGGGTGAGACTGCATCTTCTTCACAAGTGTTGCCAAAAGGGCCAGTAGTTAGGGCTTATTGTTGTGCTGTTAGAGTTGAACCCTAGGTCTTCCCCTGTGTCAACAGTCTCCATTGTGTTGAGTGCCCAGGGGAGAGGAAAAAGAATTTGTTGAATCTGCATCTTGATGAGTTTCTTGCCTTGTTGGAAAAGTTGGGTTGCTTAGCTTTTTGAAGGTTGTCACGAACATGTGGCTGGAAGGGTTAGACATTTTTTTTCCATTCTCGCTACATGAGATGCATGTGTGCAGAAGGAATCTTTGCGCTTTGTTGTAACCTTGTCGACCTGCTTCTGTTGGATAGAAGGTGACTTGGGCGAGGCTATAGTGGTTGCAATGTCCTTTTGTTCCCCTTTTGAACATATTGTGAAGAAGCTGAATTTTGCAGTATGAGATACTACCTTGCGACACTGTTTAGGTGGAACAATAGTTGGAACTACCTCTAGTATTTTGTAGAGATGACCCCCCAAAGTAACAATGACACTATGGGGTCGAGACTCATAAACAAAATGGCATCTCCACATATATGGTTAGACAAAGAGGACATCACAGACATACAGTGGGGAAACATCACATAATACCTCATTATTGAAGGGTTGGATGTTGTATGATAATCGACACTGTTGGCTTACATGAATATCTCATCCTTGGTGAAGCCAGCCGATGTTGTATGGTTGCGGGTGTGGTGTTGTCGACAATCCCAATTGTTTGATGACCTCTGTTGAGATGAGTTTCTTCTGGCTTACTCTATCAATAGTAAAATGTAGTAGGGTCCCCTTCACCCACATCTGTGAATGAAAAATGTGCTCCCCCTCTTCAGGATCTGTTGGTTCTTCTGGTTGAATTGCTGCAGTCACGACAAGAGCAG
>SNQJ01S0099408.1:20388-45047 GCA_010110895.2 Picea sitchensis
CTTGTGAGTTTCAACCTTGTGAGCATCAGAAAACAAAACACTTGCAAATAATCAAGTCTTCAAAAACCTATGCTCTGATACCAACTTGATCTAAAAATGAAGAAGACTTGTATTCTTGAAATTATTTGCAAGTAAAATTTATGAGTTAAAATGCAAATGGATCAACTTTGCAACACAACTTTAATAGGATTTACTCATTCAATATGCATATAAACAACAACAATAACAATGAACAAAAAACACATAACACAACAAATGATAAAGGAGTTCACTCCTCTCTTGGGCTACATCTCTTGGTCCATCTTCCAATGGATCATTTGTATTATTTTCTCAAAGTGCTAAAAAATGTGCTCTACAATGCTCAAAATACCAAATAGACTGCTCCAATGGCTTCAGAACGTCCAAAAACCCCTAGCTGGGCTTTTTCGGCACCTCGTTTGGCCAAAAATTGAAGAAGATAGGCTCCCTGGAAGTCCCCCTTCAAACTTGTTGTCTCTGCATCTACAAAACGCACCCTTGTTGGTTCAACCTAGCCCACACACATATTTAAGCGTAAAAAATTAGCACCGAACACAACCGCATGAACCATGCAAACTGTAGGATGGTTACAGGTGCACCTAGCCCCTAACCGTCAAGGGCAAGGTCATATGACCCATGTGACCACGCGTTTAAAAATAAGGGCCAAGAGTTTACATAACCGTTTGAACCGAATTTAAATCCAAACCAAACGCATACCTATGCGCGCTACAATATAAAAATGGTCATATGGCAACAAAATATGTGACCGGGGGCTGGGGCTAAGCCCCAGCTTGGACCCACGCACCAACATACAACAAACTCAAATTCAAATAAATATGAAACCATATATATAACAAGGCATATGGTGTGGCATGTTGGCAATGCAAACTTTGCAAAGGCTATATGTGGGTGGAGGTCACGGGGTCAAACCCGATGGACTCCAATAAAGTTTTATACAAACAACCAATAATATGGTGTCACATGGCAGCCCATGACTGGGCCACGTGGCACCGTACAACCAACCACAATATTACACGTGACACAATACCATTCGTCCACATCTGCCAACTGTCTGCCACTCAGCTCTGCCATGTGTCATACGGACTGCCACGTCAGCAGCCGTATGGACTGTACGGACTCTACATTCAACATCCCTTTTTTTTGCCTATTTGTCATTTTGAACAGAATGTGATATCTCTCGCTCCTGACGTCCATTTGAACCCAAATGAGTTGTGTTGGGTTCGTAACGACGAGGCCTATGCTCTCATTTGATTTGAAGCGATTCCGAACACTTTTAATTTTTGAGCAAAATTTGATCCCCTGGATCAGAATATTAGGCATCTGAAAACTTTCTTCTGGAATATTTAAAGGGCCTCTATGTAGTCTCCTTCTTCTTTGGGCGGTTGTTCCTTTTGCTACATCTCTTGAAACTATTGATGAGCTTAGTGAAGAAGGTAAAGGAGCATCATGACATGAATGAAGTTCTTCATAGGAATCATAATATACATCTTCTTGAAAATTTTGAGTCTTTCCAATGGAGTTTCCAGGAAGTTCATTCTCCTGAATCTTTGGTGTTTCTTAGGTATTTTTGAAATTATACAAAAGGTGAAACATATTTCAATAATTTTTTTATAAATCCCTTGCATCTAGAACAAGAAGCGATCTTTTTGAATTTTATTTCAAAGCTTTGAACCATGGAGATACTAGTTTCTCAATCAAATCTGAAGCAGGGCCTCAAATATCTTGAAAGAAAATGGTTCCTCAGTATGGTCACCAAAAATATTGACGTTTGAATCTATCAGGACCGAAATGACAACCTCACAAGGATATGAATCCCCCCTGCATTTTTAGAGAGGTGGTACTCTTCTTTGGCTAAAATATATATCTGTGATATCTTGGATTAGGAGAATGCTAAGGCAACAAACCCTAGATATTTGTTTCTTGGATTTATTCAAACTAATGCTTCTTCAATAACCTGATCTGATCTTTATATGCAACTAGAAATCTCTTTAAAATAATAAAAGATTGAAGGAGAGATTCAACATCAGAATTTCTTTGTGATCAACATTACATACACGATCTTCTTAATCACATATAAATGCATCCATATCTTCTTCACGAGAAATAGGAGAGAATAGTTTGATCATCTCAAAGAATTTTAAAAGATAATTACTATCAAGATCAAAAAGAGAATTTGATAGATCAATTTCAAATATCTCATACTTAAGACTCGAAGTTACAGGATACAATTGAAATCAACCCCGAAGTAATTATTTAAGGAGTTTTATTCATGAAAGATGTTCTTCATTAAAAAATATATGATAGTCATATATATTACTATAAATAATCCATGATCATATAAAAAAAGTATTTTGAAGAATACAAGAAGAACGCTAAAAAACTCATCCTTGTGCCCAATTCAAAGATTCAAGCATAAAGCTATGAGAAATGGTGTAGAAGAATAGAAAGAGTGGAGAAAATGGAGATCTCTCTTCGTTGATTAGAATCTTGGATGTATATTCATGGTTGTAGCTTCTTCTTCCTCTGATCTTCTTCCCCTGCCCCTTTGATAATTCTGATTATTGAACCCTTGATGAAACACTTCTTTTTCTTTTTAAAATTAGATCTTCTAACTACCTGAGTAGTTAGTGTTTTTCCTTTCTTGACTTTCCCATACACTTTTATTCTTAAAGTATTCCCTTTAATTAATCCCTCATTAATTTTTTTTTAATGAGTTCACATCATTATCATTTGTATCTTAAAAAATGATCCTTTTCCTTTTTTAATAAAAGTTTTTAAATAAACTTTTATTTAAAAAAATTCAATTAATTTCCCTTTAAAAGAGGAGGACCATATTTTAATTTTCTGAACTCATAGCCGCAACTCAGGGGTGGTTTGTTGTTGAGAGGAAATGAATAACAAGCTGATGGATGGGAGGATCATCCTTCGTATGCATCCAATTGGTTAATTATTAACATATAAGTGTTATGCTATTTTTATTGTGAATATTCTGATGTGTAAATGATTATTTGAATGTCGTGTGTGTTTGTTGTGTGCTTTCACATTTTTATAAAAGCACATAGATGCATGTTAAATTATGGGCTTGCTTCCCCTTGGTTTATTTTATATGTATGAGGATTTTTTTATTTGTATTTAGTAGGATAAGTCATTTTTGTAGTGACGAGACTCATATTGAGAATTTTGGTGCATTACATAAAAGGCTAGGAATTACAAGGTTCTAAGGATAGAGGAGTCTCAAGTGCTAGAAATCTTTGATTTAATGGAGGGTTTCCAAAAAATGTACGCAGTCGAATATTTCACGGTACAAACTAAGGAGGATAGAATGCACCCTTAATTCTACTACCTGATTCCTTGGTACACAAGTCTGATCTCCCCAAGTGTTGTTCTCAGTGTAATATAGTAACAAGATGATCGATGGGATTATGTAAGGATAGTTTTAAGTTAACCTAGGGGGCTTACAATATACTCAGATGTACGTGGAAGATAAATCTATATACATGTGTTCTTTGATGCGGTACTACTTGAAGGAGTACCAACATAGGTTACAAGAGTGTCCAACTAGGTGTTGCCTCTTGTATTTTCTACATGTACTATTCCCCAACTGTAGTTTACCTTCTAAGCGATAGATCTTTGTGTTATTTAAAAATGTTGGAGCACATCTTTAGCCTAAAAAATGTTTTTTTCTAAAATTGTAGTGTGTATTGGCATAAGAAAGTTCTATGATAGCACTTGTGGTGTTACTTGTTAGTTTAAGAAAAATATTTAGAGAAAAATAGATGGAATATTGCTATAGAAATAAAATAAGTGGAGAAAGACAGAAGGAATATAGCCACATAAAAGAAATAACATAACCAAAATTGGAAAATAACAACAATAATCAAACCTTTATTGATATTTAGAATTGGATGCAATGTTCACTTGCCTCTTCAAGGGGGAAACCTCAAACATGAGAAGAGTTCCAAATACAATAATATTCACTTGAAAACCAATTACATAGCTTTTACTACTATATGTAGTTTCTAATTGACCAAAACCCTAACTACCTAGTGGAACTTCATTAATGATCCCTAAACTACTAACTATTAGACCTTCCTCAATGAAGTCACTTACATTTATTGATTTCACACTCTACTACCTTGTGAGGCCTTATTTAATAAATATCGCCCTCAATACATAAAGTGACAATCTATTCCAATAACTAGGGGAGTTAGAGTGGGACACTAACACTATTATATGGATTGAATTTAGGAATGAAACCTCCAGGCTAGAGAAGAATTACTAGAGGAATGGCTAGAAAATTAAATCGGGTTTACACAAAGGAAGAATTAGATAATGAAGAACATAATGAAGAGGTTCCAACTTTTAGCAGCCCACCAAAAAGGCCTTGTAACCAGGAATACTCCAAAACTACTAATAACTCTAGTAATCAAACCTCATCAACAAACTCCTTACGATTATCTAGAATCTCGGGTGGTCAATGAAAAGATACCCTCTCAACAATTTTTTTATGAAATTCAGGAATGTCAAGAAGTTGATAACAAGGTATCCCCTCTATTTTCTCGTACTACCTTTTTAACTTCTAAATTGAAGAGGACAGAAAAGAAAATCAAAGAATTAAAAAAAAAACATCAAGGAGTTAGAATTTTAGAAAGATCTATCAAAATTGAAAGTGGATAGTTGAAAACCCTAAATTCCAAAATCAGGGACCAAAATACATAGTTACAGTCTGAGAATAAGTTACTAATGAAGCAAACTCACAAATGGTACAAGCAAAATAAGGTAATGAAGCTTCAAAATAGAAGGTTGAAGTTCAAAGTTCTAATGCAGAGGCTAAGAAGATAGAATGGTACATGTTTCACTTCCAACACTTCCAATTTTGAAATTTTGATTAGAGCAATTGAGGTTGACTAATCAACAATGGAAATAGGCCACAAATTTTGCTCCAATTTTGAAATTGCAACATTTCATGAGGACATTCAAAGCCTTCTATCTGGGGGAGTGTTCAGGAAAAGATATGAAATGATCTTACTCAAGCATTTTCAGATTCTGCTTGGCTAAAGAAAAATAGATAGGAATATCACCCTATGTTTATAGCCATTAAAATTAATATCCTAACTCACAAGTATGGATTACAAGTGCTTAGGCTGATTTTTTATAAATAAAAGCTTGCTAAAAAATTCATTATTTATGTGTTTTTTTGAACATAACAGATGCTAAAATAAATATAGAGACAGAAGTAAAGACACCAAGACGATAATCAAAACAGGTGAGACATAAAGAAATCCTTTATTTCATTCCAATTCATTAAAGAATCATTCTCGTTACAAAATTTTCTGAGGAATTTTGGACCAAAGTCAAACTTAGACATCCTCGATGAAACATAAAAAAAAGACTTCTAACAAAAAATGAAAAAACTGAACTTGAAAAACTGGATCATCTTGCCACAGATTGTTGCCCACTCGACTCTACACAATAGCCTTTATCAGTCATGAAAACTAATTCACAAATAGACAAGTCTACACAGACTATCAAAGATAGATCAACACCTCTGAAAAACAAGTGTTTGAATGATGTGATTGAACCCTGAATCTTGTTGTCTACAATAATCCCTTGCTATCATAAAAAAGAATTAGGGCTTGAATGAATTAAGGAATGAATGAAAACTGAATTATCTCAACAAAAATTGAAAGAGTAGACCTTAGTATGCTTCTCCTTCTATTCCCCCCTTGTTCCTCCCTTTCCTTTTTCCTTTAATCAAATTAGAATTGGTTGAAGTAGTTGAACTAATTCCTTAGTTAAGTTAACTAATGACTCAACCAATTTTTAATTAAGGGGGAAAAGTAATAAATCATAATAAGGGTTTTAAATACATAATAACTAGTAGGTGGGACCCCTTGTGACTCCCTTTATCTTTTAACAATCATAACACAACTATTTAATCAAACAAAACATCCCTCCTTGTGACTCCCATTATCACAATCATAATTGACAATTTATCTCAATGATAATTGAAATTATTTCCAAAAATATATTACCTGTATATCCAAAAAAATAGTATGCTATCCAAAATTTCAGAAGGCAACTGTTCTCAACAATTAATCAAATAAAAACTTAAAATCCATATTTTCCACTCTGGGAGGCAATCCATCCCTTGTTTCTACTGTCAACTTTTGGTTTCTCTGAAATTGCCTTAGGCTATGTGGAGCCTTTAGGCTTAATCTCGCTGATCACATGGGAGAAATTGTCCCTCAAATGCATGCGGGAGGACACAGATTTATCAGAGTCATTGGAGGGTGAGGAAGGGGCAGTAGTGGATTTTCCTTTATCAAGGGCATGGTGGGATTCCGTTTTCAATATTTTTCTTGCATGGGAAGATTTAATTGGTGAGTGAACAGGGGAAGCTTGGAAAACTTGATTGATAGGCAGAGGAGCAGGTAAAGACAAGTTAGGCCAGCCACGATGTTGGGAGACTGTCCGATGGACAATCTCTTTCCATTCATCGTTTTCGGGAACTTCAGGCTATAGTGAGACATGAGGAGGCACGAGAATACCAGGGACCTGTGGGGTTTGGAAGGGAGGCCTTTCAGGCCTAGGTTGGACCACTCCTTGCCCAATCCAATTAAAAACCCATCTTGAAATAGCTGGCCTAGCTCTTGTGAGTCTGCATCAAAGTCTATAGAGAATCTTGGCCTTCTTGGGCCCCTATGCCAATTACCTCTTCCTCGATTACCTTTGCCATGGCTACCTCGGCTACCTCGGCTGAAAAATCTCATTCCTGTATGCATAATTGATTAGCAAGTAATTTCTTTAGCAACCATACATGAAAACTCTTTTAAAAATATGAAATAAATTTTGTCTCAGTAACACCAGACTCATGAAATCCAATCCATACAAATTGTTTAATAGTTGTCAATGAGTAGGGGGTGAACAAAGGTTATGGGATATGAAAGGGGTTTGTATTGAGTGAATGTTAAAATGAGGGTGGGGGGAGGGGGATCATGATTACTTCCCACAGAAAACAAACAATCAACTGCAATGTGAACCAAAGAACATATCAATGTAATCCATCCTTGTGATCTTAAACTGTTACAATACAAAGTTCCTCTTAACTGTAATTAATTTTTAGGAACAGGGAATGGATAATGGATATGGGAAGGCAAGGGGATTGTAATTAGTGAAAAGTGAAATAATGGTAGGGGAAAAGAGTGGATATTGTTCATAAAATCAATTAAGTAATCCATAAAACAATTAAGATTTAATGCAAACGATCCAACACCAACCAAATAATTGTTGTGATCAATCAATTTTTTTTGTGTATGATTTAACCCTTACTGTGTGTTAAACTTGCTCAATGTTCACATTCAAAACCTTAATACTTTTAATTAATCACAGTGTCATCATACTCAAAATAATATGCCTTCCAAAACAACCTGTACAAGAATTTTGTTTCCTCTCACTTCTTCTTTTTAACATTTAACACAATTCCAATGAACACACAGTCATTTGTATCGATTTTGTTCAGCATTCAAACCATCAACCATTGTCATAAATTAATCCTTGAAATCAAACACAGACACAAGTTCTTTTAAAATTGTGCTTGATTCCATTCCTTAATTCAATTTAACAATTAAATTTCAATGAAACCATACTATTATAGAACCCGTGCCCATCTCTGATGGTGCAATCAATGATATGGTGCATGATATCCATTAAACATACACAATGGACAACCAAAACACAATCATCAATATTTCAAATTATACGATGTTGTAGGAACACACAGACCATTCAAAACTCAGGAGCATTTCTGTGACTATTACATGTCTAATTACTCTGAATCAAAATATCAAACGATGTTGAGTTATCAATCCAATACAAGGAGACAACAACTGTATGCCCAATTCCATTTCTCAAATCATCCAATTTAAACCATGTTGAACCATCGAATCAATTGCCACAATAAAATAATACAACGATTATACACAATTCATAAAAACCACTGTCAACGATATTAACAGAGACAACCAATAATCAAATACTATCGACGATACTCCACCAACTCATAATAGTCAACAATATACCCGACCGAAAATGACTGGTTCATTTATCAAAATCGGGCTTTGAGTAATCAAGGGTTCGCTTGGTGGAACCAACATAGGAAGATTGGAGTCGACCACACCAACAATAGGTGAGAACCCTTTGAGACAACACGGTGATTACACAGGCCATGTAACCAATACCTTGCAAGACAGGGTGATAGTTCACACTAGGTAGGAGAGATTATGAACAGAGGAGCAGAGGCTTCTTACTGACCAGTAATAACACTGAGAATATGTAGGGCATAACCCTCGTGTTTTTTCTCAAAAACCCGAATCATGTTGATATAAATGTAGAGCTCAGGTAATAGAAACCAACCCTAAGAAAACGTCTTGGCATAATAGCCACCATAACCAACTATGTAGGGACCAATAACATAAAACGAGCCCATGACCAGGTGTAAATGATATGCAGTGACCCAAGTTGGTTTAAAATTTACATAACAACCCCATAACAACAAAGGCAACTGGGTATGGTTACAAAACTGTGAGGAAATGACCAGTGAGTCCAGATGGAAAGAAACCCTCCAACAAAACCCATAAGACAACATAGAGCATTCATGGATTCCACCACACAGAACAGTTAATAAAATCATGGCTTCAACCCTCTAATCATCCATTTGCAACGAATAACACACAAACAACCATTTCAGAGAAACACCAGAGTTCACAATTTCCAGTCTTAAGAAACGCACAGACCAATACATCACCGAGACAACATCTATTTCACAACCAGAGCAAGTTCATGGATGCGAAAAAGACATACCTGTAACCAAAAATCCTTAAAATGCGAGCTTGGTCGAGCAGTTCCTTCCTTGCTAGAATATCAGAGCTTAACCACAACAAAAACAATTGAACAATAGCCAAGCTAGGGTGATGACCAGTGTTAGAGGTATGGAGTGATGTTCATTTAGTGCACGTCGCTTCCATCCTCCATTTGCATTCAATTATGTAGTACACGCCAACCAACCATCAATTAATCCATTCAATTAATCCATGCATCAAAACTAACATCCATTACTTACCAAGTGCGCCACCCTATCCATACTAACCAATGTTCAAAACCATAACACATATCAAATGTTCCTTCATATAACTCACTACATCATATAGACTACTAACTTTGCTAGCTAGTACTAACAATAATCCTTTTAATTTTATTTGCATATAATGTAGCATAGCATAGTATAGCATATGATAGCTCCTCTTCCTTGGATTTTTTCATATTGATTTTATCTCTTGTCATAGCTAACATGTGTCTTGTGCAAGTGCAACATGTAATAAATCATGGCGCTAATAGCAATGTAATAATAGTGAATATAACCCATTCATACCATATGGATTTTATAGCTTAGAGTAAAGAAACCCACATATAACATGCATTATTCACCTGCTATTATGTCACAAATAAAACCAATATTTCACCATCAATCATGTAGAACCCTGTAAGCATTATTGAACAAAAACATAAAATGCGTAACAAGACTATCTTTGATCCTCCAATCTACAAGGGGGTCCCACCTACTAGTATTATATATATATATATATATATATATATATATATAGCTATTAATAATAGGCTTTTAGCAATACTTTGGGGTCGAAATCCTCGTTGAAATTTTTATCGTCAACAAACTGGTGACTCCACAAGGAAATTTGTTTTCAACAGATTATGAACTCAAAACTCAGGTTTCGTAGACCAAGAACATCAGGTCAAGTAGATATAACTAGGAAGATTATGCAATAGGGGGAAGTGAGCGGATTTAATGGAAAAATGACCAGGAATTTGGGAATAACTCATGAAAAATGTTAAGTATGAGGGGGTTTATCCCTGTATGCATAATCATTCAACCAAAATATTCTCTTTATTTCAAGGAGAAAAATTTATGGACTTTCTCTTTTAATTCTCAAATGGATGATGAAATGGAAGGTAGAAGCGGGAGATACCCAATTTCCTTATAAGACAATAGTGAAAGAAGATAAAAAATTCAATTATGATTTCAGGGGGAAAATCATAACAACTGTGTAAGCTTGATTTTTATTGACTAACAACATCTTGCAGGAGTGTCACTGTGGCATAACTGATCCAACATCTTATTCTTGACCAAAATTAACTAAAAGATGAAAAAGCAATAAAAATCATGACACCAAAATTGAAAAAATTATAACAGCAGGAATAAATGACGGAAATGTAAAAGCAGTAGGAAAATGTTAAAAACAGAAGCATAAATCAAACTACTATAAAAGTAGAAATGAAAAAAAAACAGTGGAAAAATGAAAGCAAAGATAGACTACTAATATACAAAAAATCCAAACAACGTTAGAACTTTTCAAGTTGGTTCCACGTAATGCTTCAAGTGAGAGCCATTAGTGTTGTAGGAGAATAATCACTCCTATATATCCTTTAGGATGTAAGAGTTAGTACTTAGGTCAAAAGATATCTTGAAAGGATCCAACCATAGTTTTTGAGACTTCGAGACAATTGATAGCCCTTTAATGTAGACAATTAGATCATCAAGATAGAGGTGAATAAATTCACCGATCAAATCGTCCAGAGTTATTTGCATAAGTTTTTTAAAAGTGGTACATGCATCAGATAAGCCAGAAGGCATACATTAATAATTCAAGGTACCCAAATCAGTAATAAAGGTGGTTTTGTACTTATCTGCCCCTTTTACCTTGATTTGATTGTAACCGGAAAAACCATCAAGTGAGGACATCATTTGTGACCCTGCAACTTGCTGCAAAATCATTTCCATGTTAGGGAGAGGAAAGTGATCTTTTATACTAGCCCGATTTAATGCAGAAAAATCAACACATAATCGGATCTGATTGGTTGTTTTCCAAACCAAAACCAAATTGGAAACCCATTTCGAATACTTGATCGGAAAGATGATTCCAGACTTCAAGAGTTTTTGCAACTCCTTTTGAATAGTTTCTTCCAGTGTAGGGTTGATAGGTCTTTGTTTTTGCCTAATTGGTTTTATGCCTTCATTGATGGGAATGGAATGTTGTATAAGACCAGGATCAAAACCATGAAGATCTTCAGAATACCAAGAAAAAATATCTTGAAATTCACCAATTAGTTTGGCAAACTTCTCTTTCTCTTCATCAGAACATTGGGCACCTATTTTAACATTATTTGGAGACTCGGGTGTCCTAATGTTAAAGGATATGGTTTCACCCACCTTCCTTTTCGACTCCTCTTCTTTATGTTTCTCTTTATTTCCTACATCACTCGATGAAAACGAACTCTCAAGAGGACTCAAGCCCTTAGGAATCTTGTTATCTTCTATGGATATAATTTCCTTGGGCTTAAAAGGCTCATTTTGAATGAAAGAACAAATTCTCTCATCGCTATGGAAGACCTGCCAAGATTCTATATTGTCAGGGATATGTGGACGATATAGATACTGAAAAGTATAATCAGGTTTATGTGGTATAAGTTTCCAATTAGGAGAGGCTGCAAAAACATCTAACTGATCAACCATTGAGTTCAATTCCCTCTTAACATGAGTGATGTTGAAAGATAATAAGTTCGAGATAAGTTCCCAAAAAAATTTGGTATATCATTTCATCAACTTGTTGCTAGGAGAGTATATATTACGTACAAGGTTCACAAAAAGCTCAGAATCCCCAAAAACTGAAAGGTGACCACAACCAAGATTATAGGTGTTTTCAATGCCTGATAATAAGGCTTCAAATTCAATGACATTATTTGTGCAAGAAAATTCCAACCTATAAGAAAAGTTATGGATTTTTCCTAGAGGAGAAATCAAGATAATTCCATCTCCATTACCTTCATTAGAGCATGAGCCATCAAAGTGCATGTGCCACATACCATCATCCAGATCAATTTGTTCCAAGGGAATGTTATCCTCCTCAGAAAAGATGTAATACACCCCTAGGTCCTCTTCAATATAGTTTACATTAGGTTGTGGGACACTCTCTATGTAAGGTGAAATCCTTCCCTCTCTAAGGACTATATTGTTCTTACCATTCCGAGGAACAGATAAATGTGTTTTGTCGGGTGAGAGGTATCCACCCATTAAAGCTTGCCAATATTCTCAAGATGATTGAGTAATTTCTTACTGACATATCAATTACTTGAATGTTAAGGGTTGTCCTTATTTCAGAGTGTGCACACAAAACTAAGGTCACATATTTAATCTCACCTATGGTTGTTTGTTGTAGTCTATTATAGGAGAGAATGCTTATGGAATTTTCATTTGTACAGGACACACCTATCTCTTCCATAATAATCTTCGACATCACACTTGGGTCCGAACCGCCATCAACGAGGCAACATTGTGTGATCTTATCCACAATCTTTACAGAAATATAAAAAGGGGGATTTTTTACAGGGTATCTAAAGTTATGTACACCTACTTTATTTACAGACGAATCCTCTTCATTTACCTCTTTAGTGAGGTTGGATACCACATAAGCTCTTCCTTCCATGAATTGTTTTAGATGCTTCTGTTTTTCAGGGACGACAACCATGTCCAAAAGGGGGGCATCTCCTCTGATGTTGGCCAACTGATTCAGAATATTGTATTTGGAAGAGGGGAGAGGGGAGGCAATTCCTTGACTTTTAGGAACTTTAGGAACCTGGATAGTAGCAGTTGGTGAAGATGAACTCGGGCTAGAAGAATTGCAGGGAAGATCAGAATTTCCCTTGGGAGCATAGGATTTGTTCCTAGTATTGATGATCATGACATCTTATGGCTTTGCAAAATCTAGGACAACGATGGTAGTTTCTGGTCTTTTACCAAAGCTCTTGTCTCTGGCACTCTTCCTTACCTCACATGTGGCTTCCTCATGATGTTCCTCGCAAAATTTATACCAACTTCGAGGAAATATAAATTTTATGCTGAAAATTATTATCAATTGGATTTCTAAAGGGGGGTGCAGAAGAGGATGAAGCTCCAGGGGTGAGAGGGGATACAGATCCCTTTCTCTCATACACTATCATACGATTATTCATATCTTGTACTAGTTGTAAGAGGGTAGACATGTCTGTTTGTTTAACCGATTCTCCTTGAGGAAGACATGTTCTTTCAAGCTGTTCTTCATACTCTAAACAAGTATGTAGAGAGGAACTAAGTTTATCAATGGATTTTTCCTCAAGCCTATGGTGATAGGGGGAAGGTAATTCATTGTAGTAATGCATGAAAGCGGCTTGGTTCTGAGGTCAAATGAGTTCATGGATTTGATTGTATAGCTTAGTGAAAAACAAGTTGAAGGACTTGATGGTTTCACCATCCTTATAGGCGATGTTATTGTACTCCTGTAAATTCTCAGTTGGGATTTTGGATTTCCCATAGGTGGAATTGAACCAATAAACTAACTCCTCCCAAGTAGACAAAATCTTAGGAGGAAGGCCAAAAAAATCAGCTGCAACCTTTCCTTCCAAGGAATTGACGAATAAGTGCATGCAAGTATCATTGTCATTTGCTCCTATGTTGTGACAAGCATTATAAAATGCCACCAGGTGTTCATTTGTAGTGACAATGTTATTCCCTGAGAACCTAGGGAGATGCTCTTTGAATTTAGGAAGTGGAAAAGTATCCGGTGCGAGGTTAAGAGGAGAGGACACATGCCACGGTGTGGTTGTGGCATCTTCTTGAAACTGAAAAATCCCATACTTTTTGATGATTTTGGTGGGATTTTTGGTAGATTGGACAGGGATATGGTGGCTATATACGCTACCAATCACTAACGAAGCTAAATACTGAGAAGAGGAATCACTTCCAGTGCCACCATAGCCACCACTAGATGCCATCTTGTGGATGATAGTTGGGGGAGAGAAAGACGAACTAGAAGAATCAGACAAAGTTCTCCTTAGAGAACTTTGTTGGGTTAATAACATAACGTTCTTCCTTCCTATTTCAGCAATAGGATTAATTTTGGGTGATAAACCTCTTCTTCTCCTAGAAACACAAAGGTCTAAGGACATGAAAAGAAGGTCAAAGTTGAAGGAAAAGAAGGTTACTGTTGATTTCTATGTTGTCTACGTCTAGCTTCCCAACGTTCTTGGGCACTAATATCTCATTCAATTTCTTCCCATGAATGATTAAGCTCAACATGAGTATTGGCAGTGTCTAAAATGGTGTTGAACAAATTCAAAGCAATGTTGGTCTGATCTTAAAGACCGGGCTCAATATTGGGCTGCTTTGCAACATGCAGAGTCACTAAGAAATAAAACAGTCAAATAATCAATATAAAAAAAAAGATGTATTTGATGCTAATCAAGCATAAAAATTAGCCAGACAGATATTGAAGATCTCCCCAGTATGGTCGCCAAATAAATGTTGAGGAAAAGATATGAAATGATCTTACTCAAGCATTTTCAAATTCTTCTTGGCTAAGGAAAAATAGACGTGAATATCACCCTATGTTTATATCCATTAAAATTAATATCCTAACTTACAAGTATCAATTACAAGTGCTTAGGCTATTTTTTTTATAAATAAAAGCTTGCTGAAAAATTCATTATTTATGTGTTTTTTCTGAACATAACGGATGCTAAAATAAATATAGAGACAGAAGTAAAGACTCCAAGTTGATAATAAAAATAGATGAGAAATAAATAAATCCTTTATTTCATTCCAATTCATCAAAGAATCATTCTCTTTACAAAATTTCTTGAGGAATTTTGGACCAAAGTCAAATTTATACATCCCCGATGAAACATACAAAAGGACTTCTGACAGAAAATAAAAAAACTGAACTTGAAAAAATGGATCATCTTGCCACAGATTGTTGCCCACTCGACTCTGCACAATAGCCTTTGTCAGTCATGAAAACTAATTCACAAACAGATGAGTATATAGAGACTATTAAAGATAGATCAACACCTATGAAAAACAAGTGGTTGAATGATGTGATTCAACCCTGAATCTTGTTGTCTACAATCTATCATAAAAAATAATTAGGCCTCAAATGAATTAAGGAATGAATGAAAAATGAATTATCTCAACAAAAACTCAAAGAGCAGACCTTAGTATGATTTTCTTTCTATTCTCCCCTTGCTCCTCCCTTTCCTTTTTCCTTTAAGCAAATTAGAATTGGTTGAATTAGTTGAACTACTTCCTTAGTTAAGTTAACTAATGACTCAACCAATTTTTAGTTAAGGGGGAAAAGTAATAAATCTTAATAAGGGTTTTAAATAAATAACTAGTAGGTGGGACCCCTTGTGACTCCCTTTATCTTTTAACAATCATAACACAACTAGTTAATCAAACAAAAAATCCCTCCTTGTGACTCCCATTATCACAATCATAATTGACAATTTATCTCAATGATAATTGAAATTATTTCCAAAAATATATTACCCATATATAAAAAAAATAGTATGTTGTCCCAAATTTCAGAAGTCAACTGTTCTCAACAATTAATCAAATAAAACCTTAAAATCCATATTTTCCACTCTGGGAGGCAATCCTTCCCTTGTTTCTACTGTCACCTTTTGATTTCTCTGAAATTTCCTTAGGATGTGTGGGGCCTTTAGGCTTAATCTCGCTGATCACATGGGAGAAATCATCCCTCAAATGCATGCGGGAGGACACAGATTTATCAGAGTCATTGGAGGGTGAGGAAGGGGCAACAATGGATTTTCCTTTATCAAGGGCATGGTGGGCTTTGGTTTTCAACCTTTTTCTTGCATGGGAAGACTGAACTGGTGAGTGAACATGGGAAGCTTGGACAACTTGATTGATAGGCAGAGGAGCAGGTAAAGACAAGTTAGACCAACCACGATGTTGGGATATTGTCGGGTGGAAAATCTCTTGCCATCCGTCATTTTTGGGGACTTCAGGATCTAGTGAGACATGAGGAGGCACGGGAATACCAGGGACCTATGGGGCTTGGAAGGGAGGCCTTTCAGGCATAGGTTGGACCGCTCCTTGCCCAATCTAGTTAAAAAACCTAGCTTGAAATAACTGGCCTAGATCTTACAAGTCTGCATCAAAGTGTATAGATAATATTGTCCTTCCAATTACCTCTTCACCAGTTACCTCCACCATGGCTACCTCAGCTGAAAAATCCCATTCATGTATGCATAATTGATTAGTAAGTAGTTTCTTTAGCAACCATACATTACAACTCTTTTAAAAATATGAAATAAATTTTGTCTCAGTAACATATCAAACTCATGCAATCCAATCCATACAAATTGTTTAATAGTTTTCAATGAGCTGGGGGTGAAAAAAGGTTCTGGAACATGCAAGGGGTTTGTATTGAGAAAAAAATGTTAAAATGAGGGGGGAAAAGATCATGATTACTGCTCATAGAAAACAAACAATCAACTGCAATGTAAACCAAAGAACATATTACCGTAATCCATCCTTGCGATCTTAAACTGTTACAATAAATAGTTCCTCTTAACTGTAAATAAATTTTAGGAACAGGGACTGGATAGTGGATATGGGAAGGAGAGGGGATTGTAATTAGCAAAAAGTGAAATAATGGTAGGGGAAAAGAGAGAATACTATTCATAAAATCAATTAAGTAATCCATAAAACAATTTTGATTTAATGCAAATGATCCAACACTAACCAAATGGTTGTTGTGATCAATTAAACAATTTATGTGTATAATTTAACCATTACTGTGTGTTAAACTTGCTCACTGCTCACATTCAAATCCTTAACACTTTCAATTAATCACAATGTCATCATACTCCAAATAATATGCCTTCCAAAACAACCTGTACAAGAATTTTGTTTCCTCTCACTTCTTCTTTTTAACATTTAACACAATTCCAATGAACAAACAATCATTTGTATCGACTTTGTTCAACATCCAAACAATCAACCATTTTCATAAATTAATCCTTCAAATCAAACACAGACACAAGTTCTTTTAAAATCATGCCCAATTCCATTCCTTGATTCAATTTAACAGTTAAATTGCAATGAAAGCATACTTTTATAGAACCCATGCCCATCTTTGATGGTGCAATCAACGATACGGTGCACGATATCCATCAAACATACACAGTGGACAACCAAAACACAATAATCAATATTTCAAATTATACGATGTTGTAGGAACACACAGACCTTTCAAAATGCAAGAGCATTTCTGTGACTATACATGTCTAATTACTCTGAATCAAAACATCAAACGATGTTGAGTTATCAATCCAATACAAGGAGACAACAACTCTATGCCCAAATCTATTTCTTAAATCATCCAATTTAAACCATGCCGAACCATCGAATTAATTGCGACAATAAAAGAATATAACGATTATACACAATTCATAAAAACCACTGTCAACGTTATTAACATAGACAATCGATAATCAACTACTGTCGATGACACTCCACCAACTCATAATAGTCAACAATATACCTGACCGGAAATGAATGGTTCATTTATCAAAATCAAGCTTTGAGTAATCAAGGGTTCTCTCGGTGGAACCAACACAGGGATACTAGAGTCGACCACACCAACAATAGGTGAGAACCCTTTGAGACAACACAGTGGTCACAGAGGCCATGTAACCAATAGCTTACAAGACAGGGTGACAGTTCACACGAAGTAGGGGATATTATGAACAGAGGAGGAGAGGCTTCTTACTGACCAGTAATAGCACCGAGAACACACAGGGCATAACCCTCATGTTTTTTCCCAAAAACCTGAATCATGTTGATATAAATGTAGAGCTCAGGTAATAGAAACCAACCCTAATAAAACCTCTTGTCATAATATCCACCATAACCAACTGTGAAGGGACTAATAACGCAAAATGAGTCCACGACAAGGTGTAAACGATATGCAATGACCCAAGGTGGTTTAAAATTTACACAACAACCCCATAACAACAAAAGAGACTGGGTATGGTTACAAAACTGTGAGGAAATGACCAGCGCATCTATATAGAAAAAAAACCTCCAAAAATACCCATAAGACAACATAGATCCTTCATGGCTTCCACGACACAAAACAATCAGTAAAAGTGTGGCTTCAACCCTCCAATCATCCATTTGCAACAAATAACACAAACAACCATTTCAGAGAAACACTAGATTTCATAGTTTCCAGTCTTAATAAAAGCACAAACCAATACATCATCGAGCCAACATCTATTTCATAACCAGAGCAAGTTCATGGATGGCGAAAAAGACATACCTGTAACCAAAAATCCTTAAAATGCGAGCTTGGTCGAGAAGTTCCTTCCTTGCTAGAATAACAGAGCTTAACCACAGCGAAAACAATTGAACAATATCCAAGCTAGGGTAACGACCAGTGGTAGAGGTATGGAGTGAAATTCATTTAGTGCACGTCGCTTCCATCATCCATTTGCATTCAACTATGTAGTACACGCCAACCAACCATCAATTAATCCATGCATCAAAACTAACATCCATTACTTACCAAGTGCACCACCCTATCCATACTAACCAATGTTCAAAACCATAACACATATTGAATGCACCTTCATATAACTCAATACATCGTATAGCCTACTAAATTTGTTAGCTAGGACTAACAATAATCCTTTTAATTGTATTTGCATATAATGTAGCATCACATAGTATAGTATAGGATAACTCCTCTTCCTTGGATTTTTTCATATTGCTTTTATCTCTTGTCATAGCTAACATGTGTCTTGTGCAAGTGCAACATGTAATAAATCATAGTGCTAATAGTGGTGTAATAACAATGAATATAATCCATTCATACCATATGGAGTTTAGAGCTTAGGGTAACAAAACCCACATATAACATGCATTATCCACCTGTTATTATGTCACAAATAATACCAATATTTCACCATCAATCATGTAGAACCCTGTAAGAATTATTGAACAACAACATAAAATGTGTAACAATACTATCTATGATCCTCCAATCCAGAAGGGGGTCCCCCCTACTAGTATTATATATATATATATATATATATTAGCTTTTAATAATAGGCTTTTAACAATACTTTGCGGTCGAAATCCTCGTTGCGATTTTTATCGTCAATAGGGAGATGTTGGGATTGCATTTTGTCATTATTTTCACTATAAACCAATACAATATTAACCTTTTCCCCTCCTTTTTGACCTCAAGTATATCCACTTTTGATAAATCCCTCTTAATTTCTAAGGATTGAGACATAAAAAGAGCATATAAGGTATTAAGTTATTCTTTACTCTTGATTCCTAATTTTATGGTTTAAACATTGTTAAAAGTCGATCTACTAACCATTAATTACAAGTATTATAGGAATTGTAGGATCTGGTAATTCATTGTTGGTTTGAATAGTTGTAGTTTTCAACACCAAATCCGTCACCTAGGGTTTATTCATAATATTCATAACATGGTGTGGTTCCTATAGAAACTTCTTGAAGATGATTCATACCCTTCAGTCAACCTGTGGTCAAATGTAGTAGTTGTGAATAAGAGTATGTGGACCAGATATTCGTGGATCCACGATTTTACTCCTGGTATTATGGAATCGTGGAAGAATGGAGCTGGATCGATTTCACAATAGAGACAATCAAGGATCCATTGTAGGAAACTTAGCAAACAATACAAGGATCTCCTATCATGTATTCTGAATGAAAAGAAGAATATAACATATTGCAACAATTGAGAGAGGAGCATTATTCCAAACAACGCTCTATGTTTTTCATTGTAAAACTATAAAAACAAAGATCTAAAATTGTATTGAATTAGTGAGACTGAGATTAAGAGCTTGAGAAAACACATTGTAATCTATAACCTATTTCCAGACTACAAATACAAAGGATTTTATACTCCATACATTGTGTTGATAATTTCTTTGTGTTCAAGTATTTTCTATAACATATTCCAGGTTAAGAGGCCCCCCACCTCTATATGTGTTGTACTATTTTCAATTATTTTTATTTCCTATAATTTTGTTTGTTTTTTGTAACTTTGTTTTAGCATATTATATATTTTAATCATGGTTTAATAAATCTTGTTTGCAATCATAACCCATAGGTATAATATTTTATCAATTGGGATCAAATTAGTTGTCTAAGAGTATTTTTGTATGATTAATTCAATTTCTAAATTTGAATAAGTTTAATAACATGCATTTCTACAGTCACAACTTTAATAGGTCACAATCTGAATCTTGGAATCAGTCTTGCAATGGTTTAACCGTGAACTTAGTTTTTTTCAATTATTTCCTTTTCTTGTACTTTGAATGAATGATTATTTATTTTACAACAATGTGTTGATCGAAATACCAAAGGTTATTTATTGGATTATAAACCTAACCGAGCTCACAAAGTACCTATTATAGACATATTTGCATAAATATATTTTTAACCTGAGCTTCTACAATCAAATATCAGGATAGTAAATGGTCTAAAGATAAATCTTGTTGTGGATTAACCATGAATAACATTTGTTTTGATTGCTTAGGTTTACATTATGATTAATAGCTCATAGGGTTTTGAGTGTTAAATAAACTGATTCTGCGTATATAGTTCTTGCACCTCACAATATTATGCATCCTGGTCAATAATAAATTGCCAAAGAACTTATGTAAATAAATTCACTAACACCCTCTACAAAGGAACTCATGGAGGTGAAACCACAAGTGGCCTTGCATGTCAATGAGACCAAGAACATGAAGTAAACCCCATATCATCTCATTTACTTGTACTTACACTTTGAAGGGTTTTTCCGAGAAATATCCCTCTACTGGGGTACTAGCACACGTAATAGGATCTTGTGATGGTCCTCCCATACCTAAACTTGGAAAATCGCATAAAGTCTTGAGCTAGTGTGAATTTTGAAGAAGATAACCAATGTGAATTGCTTGCATGGATTTTGTATTAAGTTGTGGCTTACTTTGTATGATCCTAATGGCTCTTGTATCTTGTAGTTATTGGTCTTACCTAATTTTGTGAACCTTGCTTCATGATGGTCCTTTTGAGGACGTCTTCATGTTTGTACCCGGGACATTGTGCATTACATAGAGGACGTTGCACACGTGATGATGAGCGCCAGGTCATGTTATGGCCTGACATGTTCCTGGATACCTTTCCGTACCTCTTGAACTTCTTACATTGCACTTTTGAGCTGAGATGTTGCATATACAACTTTACATGTCACTTAGGGGGCAAGAATCCCACACACTTGGACGTTGCACACTTTGAGGATATTAGGGTTTGGATGGACCCCATTTCCATTGATGGTGATGAGGAACATTTTGGGAGAGGTTATGGACCCCTTTCTATCATGACATCATGCTTGAGCTTCGGAAGTTCCACATGTTGATGATGGCATCATGCTTAATGGTGGTTTGGTGCTATCTTGGGACGACCTAGAATATGGATGATGAGTTGGCACCTTGATGATGATGAGACATGACCTTTTAATGAGGAGATGTGACCCTTGTTGATACCTTGCACCTTTTGAGGAGATATGTGGCCTTTGGAGGCCTTTGTACCCCTTGGAGGATGATGTCACCTTCCTTGGAGACTCTCACACCTACACGTGTGGCCTTTTGAGGAGACATTTTGGTATTTTGACATTTTATTCTTATGTTGGAGGCTATTTTGGGGTTGGCCTACGACCTATCTACCTTGTATCATGGATTTATTATGTTTTATGGGTTTCTTGAGAGATAAAGTGCTAGGCTTGTCTAATATATATACTTGAGAGTTTCCTCACTTGTAAATGATAACACATATTGTGGAGAATCACTTCTACACTTGTCTTTTTTACTTCTCTCTCACTATTGAGTACTTTTGCACACTTTTTGGAGAATGATCTAGTGGATGGTTTGGAAATGTTTTGTGGATGATTACATTTCTAGGGTTTATTCATGCTAAATGATTTGACTAGTAAGTGTTCTTTTTAAGTCTTSCATGGTTTATTCTTGATKTACTAAGTGCTTTATCAAAGTGGTGATTTTRCATGTTATTATGTTTCTWTGGGATAAATCTTGTTTTGAAACCCTAAGGAAGATTTGTAATGGACTATCTTCCATKTTATCWTTCATTTAAAGCTTGTTGRAGGACATAAAGGTTTTTCCAAAGTTTGTAGTGGACTACCATAAGTTGATTTTCTAGAAGATTGATACCTAGGGTTTGYAGTGGACTACCCTGGGGTTCCACTTCAATTATTTTCTCCATATGCCCAAGGAAGYTAGAYGACATTGGTATTTTMTCCATTACAAGTGATTCAAAMCCTAAACCTCCCTCTCTCCTTGACATCGTGTGCTAATTATAGGTCTAGTTGCATTGCATCTTCATTTCTTTACCTTTCCTAGCTTAACGTCTTGCATTTTTTACCTAGAATCACCTCTAACATAATTTATTGTTGCATTATCACAATTTTCAGCCATTAGGGCTTCACATCTTGTATTAATTAAAAGTAGTTTCATGTTATTTCATTTCAACAATCATTAGTTATTGGTTCGATAATCTTTTAGCTTGCATTTAATGCCTCCTTCATTGCATTCTTTACTAGTTTAGGACTATTTATTTGTTGTTTCCATAAACTTGTCATATGCTGAAGTGAATCATCTTTATTCAAGTTTATTTACCTAAAGCACACTTTTTTGGGAGGTGGTTAAAATTGTGACTTGTTTGAAATTGTTCCCTTGACATTGTGGAGAAAACCCTGAAATTGACCCCTGAATCGAAAAGTGATCCTATTAGTAGCACCACTTTTTTTTTGAAGTTAAAACTATGAACTAGTTGAAAAAGTGACCTTGACCAATGTCACCACTGCAAATAAAACACTGGAAATTGACTCCTACATCTAAAAGTGTTATTAGTTAATAATTTGTTTACTAATTATTATTTTTTAAAATAATTTACAATAAGAAATGAATTAAATTGTCAAATCTCGCTAGCACGATTAGATTTTGAGGGTTTCATTATGTAAGGTGGCCAAGGTTCGAAACTCACGATAGTTGGGAGGAGATACCCCAAAAAATAAAACCATGTTAAGAGTTGGTGTGGCCCAAGACAGGTGTGATCCCTGGTGATTTTGATGGGTTAGATGTCATCAAATCATACGCTTCTACTTGTCATTACATGAGTGAAAGATATATGAAAATCTCTTATTGGTTGGTGGTGCAATGTATAAAACTTTGGATAAGTGGTTAAGTATGGGAGGAGGGTGAGTGAGGGGGAGGGTAGTTTGTGGGTGTCAGAAGTTTGGGGGGGGGAGATNGGGAGTAGGGTGGAATGAGAGGGTGAGTGAGGGGGAGGGTAGTTTGTGGGTGTCAGATGTTGGGGAGGGGGGGTGCGGTAGAGGATTTAGGGGGTGGGAAATATAGGTGGAGGAGGGATAAGGGTGACGTAGGTTGAGGTAAAGGGTGGGATAAACGTAGGGAGCGGGTTCGTGGGTGAGGGAAGTGAGGGGGTGAGGGAGTAAGGGAGTCTGTGAGTCCAGGTAATTATAAAATAAACTAAGTCATGAGTTGAAGTGTGGGAGATGGGGTAAGAGTGTAGTGAGCTAGAAGATGCAAAAAATTCAAAAAAAATCTAAGTGTTAAATAGTGTGGAGAGGGGGTAAGGTGAGAGGAGAGAAAGGAGGTATAAGGAAAACAAATTAAGTGTTGAGATTAGGGGGAAGAGGGAGTGATTATTATATTCTTAAAAGAATATAATAAGAAGAAACTAAAGAATATAATAAGAAGAAACTAAGGTTCTTGGGCCTGTGAAATAGAAGAAAGCTAAGGGTCTTGGACCTGAGAAAATTGAATAAAAAGAGGGTCTTGGGCCCGAATTTTTTTTGAAGAAACCAAGGGTCTTTGGCCTAAAAATTTAAATGTAATTTCAAGAAATTAATTTTGTTCCATATTGAATACGCGCCTTTTAGGAGGTTGAACGGAAAACTAGATATCTTGAGCATACAAACTCATATTTTTAATCCAAAAAATGCATGGTGAAGCTGAGGCTTAGGGATACAAAATGAAATTATAATAGTTCAAAAAATGTCTTCTTTTGATATCATTTTTTCTATGAATCTAAGAGTGGTAAAATATAGATGACCAGATTTTTGTCAAAAACTGGCTCCAACTGTGGGACGATGACCCCCTGTGGGTTGCTGAGAATCTAGAATCTGAAAACTAACCACCTTCTCCATTGGGATATGGAGTCATTTTCAAAACGAATTCTTGTAATTCTTCCTCTTTCATGGAGTTATCTTAGTAACTTCCTTATTGTACAAAACTTGAACTAAAGCAACCAAATATGTACATACATGATCTACCTACCCTATATTACTTGGAAGAAAAGGGACATCTTTGTAAATGTGTTGAACATGCACATAATAGATCTAGCTAGAAAATACTACACACATTTGCAGAGAGAAATTGAGAAAGAAGAAGCAAGATAGAAAGAATGGAAGAATTCTCATTAACCGTATTCCACACTCAAAGAGTGAATTATTTACAATATATATATAGGATAAATGAGTAACTAATGAGCTATAGTGGTGGTCTAGATTGATCTAGACACACACCAACAATTACAAGAGTAAACTGCAACCTAGTCTAGACTCTCAGGCAGTTATGGGAGTGAACTG
>SNQJ01S0099408.1:45057-70595 GCA_010110895.2 Picea sitchensis
TGCATAAAATAAAAAATGATAAGGAACAAAAGGCAGTTGCTAAGCAACCATGTCCTTCACTCCAAGAAGACCTCGCAACTATGCATGTTTGTGCTCTTTGAAGATTTTGTTGAAGATGTAGATGTATGCATGGATCTGATGAAGTATATACATCATTGATATTTCCACACATATCCACTTTATCTTCTTGTAATGAATAATATCTAAATAAATTTTGGATGAAATTTTGAGAACCGTACGGTCATTTCCGAAAAAATGTTGAATTTTTGTTGATTTTGAAACGATCATAACTTTAGCTCCCGGACTCCATTTTGGACGATTTATTTTTTGAAATTGGATATTTTCCCGAGAGGAATTCAAATATCCAATTTGTTTCTGCAAATTTTTCTCAGAAAATATCAGAATGGCATTTGATGTGCGCGACTCTCTTTTTGTCTCCTGACATGCATGCATGGTGCATGCAAAAGTGTCTACATGTGACTCCTGAGATGCATTCCATATATCTTCCACATGAATTTCAGAGAATAAATCTGAAATGGAGTAGACATCATCTTCAATTATTGGAATACTAATTTCTGCAAAAACCTTTGTAGAAGACTCTTCATAATAAGAGGCTTGATCTTCTAATGGCTTCTCTTCTGGCTCTATTTGTTCGACCTCCTACATGAAATATTCACAATATTATTTATTCCCAAATAGAACCTCCAATTTGGTCCATAATTCATTTGGAGTTAATCCTTGTGATTCTGCATACACTTGATGGAAAATTTCAGGAGAAACAGACATGTCGATACTTCTTATGGCCATATCTTGTCTATTGAGAAAGTCATTTTTCTCATCGACAGAATTAGGCTCTACTTCCATTGCCATGGTTATTTGGTAGAAGCCTTTGCATCTTAGGAGAAGAAAAAATTTTGGCTTCCATTCCAAATAGTTGTGAGGTGTGAGAAGTATTTCCGACAAATAATCCATCTTTTTGCTGTCTTCAATCTTTTGTACCTGCAAAAAATGATTTGGTGTAGCATTTTCTTAGCAGTATGTCGGCTCTGATACCATATAAATGTGTTGAACCTGGACATAATAGATCTATCTAGAAAATAATACACACATTTGCAGAGATAAATTGAGAAAGAAGAAGCAAGATAGAAAGAATGGAAGAATTCTCATTAACCGTATTCCACACTGAAAAGTGAATAATTTACAATATATATAAGATAAATGAGTAACTAATGAGCCATAGTGGTGGTCTAGATTGATCTGGAAACACACCAACAATTGCAAGAGTAAACTTCCACCTAGTCTGGTATCTCAGGCAGTTACGAGAGTGAACTGCCACCTAGTTGGGTTAACTAGTCAACTAGTCTTCAGTTAACTGATTGAACAAAGAGTAGTGAGTTGGTGATGATCCCAATGTTGCATGGTGACAAAAACAATGCAACATCTAAACTCAACTCAACTAGTCAAACTTTAGTGTCAAGTGAAAGAGAATATTCTCCAGGTGGAATATTCTCCCCTAAAATATAGGAGACTAGATAATGACTAATTATGACTAATAAACAAGGAATAACCTTAGGAAAAATAAATCCTAGGTGTGTGTGAAGTAACTCCAACAATCTTAGGTATAGGTAGATTTCCAATGGAGCCATTCAAGCATTGATATGATATTTGAAATGAACTCCAAAATGGTGAAACATGTTGGGGCTTGTACCATTGAGTTGGGGGCACTCTCAATGTCTATTGGAGAAAAAATGAACCATGGGTGTTGAAAATCTGATTGCATTGCTTCACCAACAATGCTATGGAACCATAATTCAATGAAGTCAATTCTTGGATGCTCAAGAATATTATTGTCTTTGATTGGATGAGGAGTTTCCAATATTAAAATTCTTTCATCTGTCTCCTTACCACTGTCCACATCAAATAATTCATCAACAATGTCTTGAAAAGGCTCTTCATTCATGTAATGGTAATCTTGCTCATCATTCTTCTCAAGATTCATTTCTTCCACCAATTGTTCTTTATGCCAATGATCTGGATTTATGAGCGGAATGAAATGAAACCAAAAATTGATAATGTTAACAAAGAGACATAGTGAACAATAACAACTATACAGTAAAACTTGACTTCTATTAAATAAGAAATATGTTGAAAACTGTAAAATGCAGACTGAAAACAAACTTGCTAGAATGGTGGTCGCTTATCTCTGAGAAGAGATGTGACGACTATGCTCATTCGCAAGAAGATGAGTAAAATGATTCTATGAATTCATTTTTACAATAAATATGAATTCCAAAAACCTAGACATCCAAAAAAATAATCATAGGAGATGAAGTGCCAAAAGTCATGTGGGTTCGTTGGGGTAACATTAACTTCCCGGGGTCATAACTTTTGTATACAATCTTCGTTTAGGGCGCACGATATATCATTGGAAAGGTATTGAAAAGAATATTCATTCAGGGGTGTCAATGAGAGTATTAGGATATCATTCAGGTTCCCAATAGTGAAAAAAAATCATTTAGGCGCTCAAACTGGCCCCAAAAGTTAAAAATTGCTAAAAATAGTAAATTGCCAAAATTGCTAGAAAATTGTTTTGAGCCAGTTGGAAAATGTGGGTGGCCACTGATATCCACCTGGATCAATACTACCTCCTTAGGAAGAAATTTTTTCCATTGCATTGAGTTCCCCCATCATATGAGGAAATTTCTGTTGAATTTGGCCCCGGGTGAGCCACTTTCCTTGGTGCAGGAGTTGCCCTGCTTTGACAACCCGATAAAGATGGATCCTCTGTTGGCGAGTGATCTTGACCTGCATTTCTATGATATGATTAGTGGATTCATATTCCATCCATTCAGGGTTGATCTATGTTGGTTTCAACTATTATTCTATCTCCGAGGTGTCCAATAATGGTGGAAAATAAGGATGAAGGAGGTCCACATTGAACACTGGGTGCAAGCCAAGGAAGGGGGTAGGTTAAGCCCAAAAGAATTGTCACCCACAAACTTGGTAATGGTGTAAGGCCCATAACAAAGTGGATGAAGCTTCCTATGAGGCCTTGTAAGGCATTATTTCTACAAGTTCAACTAAACTTTGTCTCCCACACAAAATTGGTGTGGCACCCGGTGTTGATCATGGTGCTACTTGTACTTGTCATTGGACTTCTGTAAAATATCCTGAGCCTATTGGAGGATGTGTTGGATCCGCTCAATGAACTGGGTGGATTTTTCAGCTGCAGTTGGATCATGTGACAAGTCTTCCTAGGTGGTCGTAAGGGGTAGTGAAACATCCATGGGACCCAATGGTTGAAATTCCAACCTCACTTGAAAGGGGATGTGGTCGGTTGAGATATGTATTGCTCTGTTGTAGTTGTGCAGAACATAGGGAAGACTCTCATCCTAGGTGTGAGGGTGCTTGGAATTGTACATGTGCAGGATGTGCATGATCATCTGGTTTATGACCTCGGTTTAGCCATCTGTCTGGGCATGGAATGACGTGGACTTGGTAAGCTTGGTGTCCAACAGTGACCAGAGGCTCAACCATAATGTGATAAGGAACCAGTTTTCCCGATCTGAGATAATGGTTTGTGGGATCCCAAAGTGTACCCACAATCATTCAAAGAAAATATTGGCAGTTTCCTTTTTCGTGATGCTCTTCTTGCGGGCAACCAAAATCGCCATTTTAGAAAAGCGATCAACAACCACAAAAACACAGTCATTTCCTTGCCTGGTGGAAGGGAGGCCCGACATGTAGTCCATTGAGATGGATTCCCAAGGCCTGTCAGGAGTAGGTAGAGGAGTGTACAAGCCTTGTTTCTTTATGGCCGGTTTGGCAATAGTGCAAGTAGTGCAGGACTGGATATACTTGTTGACATCATGCTGAAGTTTTGGCCAGTAGAAATGTCACTACAACACTGCCACAATATTTTCCACGCCGAAGTGTCCTACCACCCGACTGTAGTGGGATTCCCAAATCATCTTTGCTTGCTCACTTGATGGAATGCAGAGATGGCCTAGATGGCACAACAACCCATCCTGGATATGGAAATTATTGACAACTGCATTGACACCCAACATCTGGTAGGTGTTGGTGAATTCAGGATCCGTCTCATAAAGGTGGGGCCACCTAGAGTTCTCATCGCTGCAAGAGTCTAACACTGTGGTGAGTTCCATGTCTGGAGGTCAGCTGAGGAAATCAATGAATCGGTTGGTACTTCCTATTTTATACTTGATTTTGAGGTGGAGCTACTACAAATATGAGGACCACTTCTGATGGTGATCATTCTGCAGTTTTCCATGTGTCTACATGAACTTCAACGACTTATGATTAGTGTGGATGATTGTCTCCTTCCCGAGAATGTAATGCCTCCACTATCGACATGCTTTCACAATGGAGTACAATTCTTTGTCGTAAGAAGGTTACTTACAGACAACATGTGATAATGTATCACTATGATAGGCCATAGGGTGGCCATGTTGAGTGGGGGTTGTGCCCACAACATAGTTTAAAGTATCTGTCTTTATCTAAAAGGGATATTGTAGGTCAGGTAATGAGAGCACTGGTGATGAACACAAGCATTTCTTTAGATCATCGAACTATTTTTGTTGGGACATACCCCAATTTTGTTTTTCCTTACCACCACCTCTGGTTATTTGACTGAGGGCATACAATATGGGAGAATCCCAACACAAATCTACGATAGAAATTGGTAAGACGTAAGAAGCTCTGAAGCTCGGTGAGCATGGTTGGGGATGGATAATAATGTATGACTTGGATCTTCGTTGGATCCACATGCACACCATGTGCATCAACAATGTATCCTAGGTACTGGGCCTTATCAATGATGAAGGAGCATTTTTCCAAGTTGGCATATAGTTTGTGTTGTCGCAGAGTGTGAAGAACCTGTTGAATATGCTGCAAGTGTTCTTCCCAAGTCTTTTTGTAGATGAGGATGTCATCTAGATACACCACCACAAAATAATTAGTGAAAGGACGCAGGATATTGTCCATCAACCTCATGAAATTTGTTAGGGAAATTTTCAAACCAAAGGGCATGACCGACCATTCAAAAAGACCTTCTTTTGACTTGAAGGCAGTTTTCCATACATATGTCTATTCTATTGGGACCTGATGGTAGCCAAAATTTAGATCAATCTTACTGAAGTATTTTCCCCCCTTGAGATGATCAAGGATATCATCAATTTGGGGAATCGAGTATCAGTTCCTGACTATGATTTTGTTTAGGGCCCGATAATCAATTCAGAGTCATCAGGTCCCGTCTTTCTTTTGCACCAACATGATTTGGATTCCACAAGGTGATGAGTTGGGTCGGAGGTGCCCCTTGTGGAGAATTTCTTGGATCTGATGCTTGATCTCCTCATTTTCTAGCAAAGAGGGATGGTAGACTGGTCCATTTGGTAGCGGTGTGCTAGGGGTCATATCAATGGGATGCTTGACCTGATAGTGTAGAGGTACTCCAGTAGGTGATGAGAATATATCTTTGTATTCTTCCACGACCTTATCCACTTTCTTCTGTTTCATGGAGAGGTCATCTGCAGAGGCCATGGATGTGGCTGCAACCTTTTTCTCACTCTGAGAGCGAATCAATAAGACGACAAACTTTTCTGTCTGAGAAATGATCTTCCTTCATTTATTGGCATAGATCAAGGAAATAGATCAAGGAAATGATCTTCCATGTTAAGTTTTTTCCAAAAGTATAACATTGTTCTAGGACACTCCATGACCTACTATCCACAAGGCAATGGATTAGCTGAGTCATCTAACAAAATCCTGATCACTATAATTAAGAAGGTACTGATCGTTTTGTGCCTATCCTGTTAGCCCATAAAGAATATTTTAAATGTACATGCCATGCTTTCTTATTTCCGGTCAGTACCTTCTTAATTATAGTGATCAGGATTTTGTTAGATGACTCAGCTAATCCCTTGCCTTGTGGATAGTAGGTCGTGGAGTGTCCTAGAACAATGTTATACTTTTGGAAAAAACTTAACATGGCCATGGATTTGAAGGCCTGAGCATTATCAGTAACTATTTTTCGAGGACAACCAAATCTTGATAGGATATTCTCCTCCAAAAAACTGATCACTATTGTGTCTGTTGCATTTCGTGTAGGAATAGATTCCACCAATTGGTGCTGACCCCCAACCCTCGGGATGAGATCTACATAGGATCATTCTAATTCTCCTCTAAGTCGGATTGACTCTTGAATTTCCCTAAGGGAAATTCTCACACACACAAGAGTGTATCCACAGGTCCTTCCAGAAAAACATGCCCTGTCCACCTTAACTGCAGGTGAAAGCCTTACACTTCCATATGACCAAGACCTGGTCCTTGCGTAAATGTCTTTCGCAACTCGCGTGTTTGCAGGTCGAAGACCCTCGACTTTTCTTCACCAAACGTCAATACCCGATATGCGATGGGATATGGCTCCTCCTTGTTAGCGCCCTCCATGCGTAACCACCGGCTAGATCTAAGTACTAACCTGAATCGCAACTCGCGAGTTCGTGAGTTGAAGGGTTGAACCTCCAGGCCCTTCTTTTACGAGACTCTGAGACGTGAAAGTCAGAGAAGATTTCACTCCTTCAGTACTTCTCGCAGCTCACAACTTTGCGAGTTGGTTTGTTGAGCCTTTGTGCTCCTTTCTTACGAGAACCTGAAGCATGAGAAGTCAACAGGGTGTTGACCCCTTCCCAGGCGACGAGTGTCCAACTGTCAACCACGCGGTCCCCACTTGATGGACGCGCCACGTGTTTTCCCGAGACCTCGGACCTCTCCCTTTGTGACTTCTGTAGTCGAAACTGATTCCTCCCAACCTCTGAAACCTCGATACACGATATAGCAAAGAGGTTCTGATCCAACAGTTATTCCTACTTCTCGCTACTTGGGAGTTTGCACAACCAAAGGATTTGGTTTGCCCTCCGAACTCACAAACCCTGAGTTTGAAATAATGATCCAACGACCCGAACTGACCATGATCGATGGTCTTCATTGATTCTTGACACTAGAGTGGTGGGTTCGTCCAACTCCTAACCACCCTGCAGCTTTACTGGATCCTACAGTCCCCACAACTTCACGAATTCTCCACTGAGAATTATGAACGTTCGATTCCTTCCTCTGAATCTCTGGCCCAAATTGACTCGATGTTCTTTCTCTGGGACTTAACTTCTATGCGATGATTCAGATCCCCATCTTCCTTTGAATACTTCAAAGGCGTTGACCCTCCTGAGCTTTCTATTGCAACCTCAAGTCTCAAAAGGACTCCTACACACACTCTTTGCGGCAATATTTCAAATAATTATGTGTATTTGATTCGTTGACTCTGTGCACTCTCGGCAACAGCAGTCTTTCACTCTTCAACCTTAGTTGATAAATTCTAAGGCTTCAACTAGCTTGCGCACACCTTGCACGAATTTTGTGCTTCACCTGCGCTTCTTCTAGAATGAGAACAATGGTATCCCTCCTGATCTTTCTAAGATAGACTCAGAACCCTTGTCAATGCACACCTTGCAGACGTTTCATTGCACTCCTTGCAGGAACTTCTCTCAGGAAGAGAAACAATTGAAACTCATTCTCTTTCTATCTCAGACTTCATACATTCAACATGAAATCATACATTCAACACAACATAGCATCATAAAAAATGCATAACAGAGAGAATAAAACAACTGTAAGCATACCATTTAGCATATGTAAACAGTAAGCATCATAACACCATGAAATCTGAGTCAAAGCTTCATATATTAATTCAATCTCCTGTACATGGGTTCTTCTCTATAGCTCTTTGCTACAACTCTCCTCTTCTGCTTTGCGCTAATGATCTAATCATACAATAATACAAAGGCGAGGGTGTCTATATCCGTTTTTCCTCCTACGCTCCTAAAACTGTCTAATCTATTAATTAAAAGCTACCTACTTTCATTTATCAGACTTAATGTCTACTACATCCAACAGATGAGAGAAAATTGCTCAAGATCTATTTACAACATGTAAGTACGCTTCCTTTAACTACTACATTAATATCCGCTCATTAATTTCTTCAAAACATTTCAACATGTGCAAAATGTTTGTTGCGCTTTTCCAACTATCTTTCGCCTTTTATGGTTGCCTAGCTGGTTGCTTACGATGCCCCTGCATCATACTCTCTCGCTTGAAAATTTTCATGAACTCATGTTCATGATCTCTTGCACAGTTTTTCCATGCCTATGAATTTATGCTTTGTCTTCCCAACTGGCATATTCAACTGGGTGTCTCTTCCATTTGACCAAGTATTCAAAATACTCTTTCCTCCTGGTCTTCTTGCTAACCCTCTTGTTAATTATATTTTCCATCTGTGGCTTTTCAGATACAGGCATTTGTTTGGTCCATTGAACTTCTTTATGTTCTTCCTCTGCTCCTACTTCTTCAGCTCTGTAAGGGTACAAATCCGCAACATTGAATATTGGTGAGATTCCAACCTCATCAGGTAATTCAATCTCATATGCATTTTCCCCAAATTTCCTTATGACCTTGCATGGTCCAATATTTTTCATCTTCAATTTATTATACGTTCCCCTCGGGAACCTTTCCTTCCTCAGATGTGCAAGAATCAGATCACCAACTTCAAATTGAAGTTCTCGCCTGTGTTGATCTGTTGTCCACTTGTATTCTTGACTTGAACTCTACAATCGCTTCTTAATTCAGCTATGGAGCTCCTTCATTCCTTCTGCAAAGTCTTCTGCACTAGCACTCTTGAATTCTGCTTGTTCCAAATCTTTCAATTCAGAAACTCCCCTTGGATGCATTCCATATACAATCTGGAATGGACTCTGCCATGTGCTTCTGTTGAGTGAGTCATTGTAAGAAAATTCTGCCTGTGGCAGAATGTGATCCCACTGACTGTGGTGTCTGGTCACTAAGCTCCTCAACAAGTCTCCCAAAATTTTGTTCACGACTTTTGTCTTCCCATTCGTTTGAGGATGATATTCTAAGCTAAAAGACAAACTTGTCCCCAACTTCTTCCATAAGGTCCTCTAGAAATGTACCACGAACTTGGTATCCTGATTAGACACAATACTCCTTGGTAAGCCGTGAAGTATGATGACTTCCTTGAAAAACAAGTTCGCAATATGAGTTGTGTCACTGGTTTTCTGGCATGGTATTAAATGTGCCATCTTTGAAAATCTGCCGACTACCACAAAGATTGAATCGCATCCTCTTTTTGTTCTTGGCAGTCCCAATATAAAATCCATGTTCACTGCATCCCACAACCTTTTTGGTATGGGTAATGGTTTATATAACCCTGTGTTCTGCATTTTCCCTTTTGTGTGCTGACAAATCCTGCATTTATCCACAAATTACTTAACATCTGTCCTCATGACCGTAGGATCCAGTAAAGCTGCAGGGTGGTTAGGAGTTGGACGAACCCACCACTCTAGTGTCAAGAATCAACGAAGACCGTCGATCATGGTCAGTTCGGGCTGTTGGATCATTATTTCAAATTCATCCAGTAAAGCTACAGGGTGGTTAGGAGTTGGACGAACCCACCACTCTAGTGTCAAAAATATGATCCATTCAACTTTGAGAACATCTTATCATGACCGAAGTGTTCGGCCAATCCTCCACTGTGTTTTTCCTTCATCACGTTCTCCCTCATGGAGCATTTTGGAATACATCGCTGATTGCCCCAGAATAATAACCCATCCTGGATCATATACTCGATCCATTGGCTTATGTCCCTGAGAACTGGATTCTTAGATGCCTCATATTCCTCCTTAAAATCTGGGTCATCCTTATACATTTCTTTGAGGTTATCAAAACCCAAAGTCTTGACTTTGAATTCCTGCATAAGCAAACATTTCCTTCTCAAAGCATCAACAACTTTGTTAGCAGTTCCAGAAATATGCTTAATTACAAAAGTAAAATTCTGCATGAATTCAACCCATTTAACATGTTTTTGTTTCAACTTCTCTGGTTGAGTCACGAATTGAAAAGCGTGATTATCACTGTACAAAACAAACTCTTTAGGAACCAAATAATGTCTCCAATTCTTCAGCACTTGTATGACTGCATAGAATTATTTGTCATATGTTGAGTACTTGATCTTCACTTCATTCAGTTTTTCACTGAAGTATGCAATCGGCCTATCGTCTTGGCTCAATACTGCTCCAATTGCAAATCCACTCGCGTCACACTTGACTTGGAATGTCTTGCTAAAATCCGGTAAAACCAGAATTGGTTGTTCGGTGATCTTCTTCTTCAGCAGATTGAAACTCTTCTCTGCTTCTTCTGTCCAGTGAAAAGATTTGTGTCTTTTCTTCACCATATCCATCATTGGTGTGCTAATTCCACTAAAGTTTCGAATGAATTTCCTGTAGAAACTTGCCAAACCATGGAAGCTTTGAACTTCAAACATGCTCTTCGGCGATGGCCAATTCTTAATTGCATCTACCTTTTCGGGATCCATCTTCAACTCATTCGCAGAGATAACAAAACCTAAATAAATGAGTTTTGTCCTCATAAATGATGATTTCTTCATATTAATCAGCAATTTCTCTCGCTGTAATCTCCTCATCACTGCAGCCAAATGCCTCAAGTGCTCTACTTCTGTCTTGCTAAAAATTAATATATCATCAAGATATACAATGACGAATTTCCCTATGAAATCCTTCAGGACTTCGTTCATCAATCTCATGAAAGTATTGGGTGCATTTGTTAAGCCAAATGGCATGACAAGCCATTCATACAGCCCCTCATTCGTCTTGAATGTTGTCTTCCATTCATAACCTTCTCTCATTCTAATATGATGATATCCGCTTTTCAAATCAATCTTTGAAAAAAATCTTTCTCCACTCAAGCAATCCATCAAGTCGTCCATCCTTGGTAATGGAAATCTGTATCTGATGGTAATATTATTGATTTCCCTTGAGTCTGTACACATTCTCCGGCCTCCATCTTTCTTTGGGTTGAGCACTATTGGAACAACGCATGGACTCAAGCTCTCTTGAATCAATCCTTTGCCCATTAAGTCCTGGACCTGTCTCTTAATTTCTTCATTTTACTGCGGCGTCAACCTGTAGGCGGCTTTGTTCAGTAATTTATATCCATGTATAAGGTCGATATGATGTCTTATACTTCTGATAGGTGGCAATGAACAAGGTAGTTCGTCCACTACTATATCAACAAACTCTTCCAGCAACTCCTAGATTTCTTCTGGTAAATCATCTATCCTTGTACTGGTCAAAACAATTCTGGGCTTCCTAACCACAATAAATTGTGTGTCTTTCTTCTTCTTAACCTCCTTAAGAAGTTCCTTCCCACTCATGAGAAGTACAGTGTTGTTCATCTCTGTTTTCACCTCTTGGTTTTTAATCGGCAACAACATGTGCATCCTCCCATTTTTCTCCAGGGTGTATGTGTTCTTTCTCCCATCATGAATCACGTTCCTGTCATATTGCCACAGTCTACCCAACAATAGATGACAAACATCCATGGGAATGACATCACATAATATTTCATCTTTATATCCCCCTATTTTAAATTCAACTAAACACTGTTTAGTGACATTTACCTGATGTCCTTTTTGTAGCCATGAAACTCTGTATGGGCTTAAAAGTACAACAACCTCCATCTCCAGCTTTTCTACCATCTCTGTAGATACGAGATTGTCTATGCTACCGCTGTCCACTATGACTTTGCATACCCTGTCTTTATTTTTGCAAGCAGTCTGAAACATACTGTTTCTTTGGGTTGGGTTCTATGCCTCCTTCTCTGGCTTCAAGAGAACTTTCCTCATCATCAAATGTCTTCCGCCCTTAGCATATTCTGCCTCAACATTTCTTCCTTGAGCTTTGGCAATGTGAGTTTCACCACTATCGTTTTTCTTATCTGGACACTCATAGGATTTATGTCCAATATTTCCGTAGAAAAAGCAGTTTACTTCACTGCCTCTGCCTCTTCCTCTTCCTCTGGCTCGAAGAAAATTATTTCTATCAGCATACTGCCCTCTCTGTGAGCTTCCTCCTCTCTCATGTTGAGTTTAAGGTTTCTTCCCCTCTTCTTTAGATTTCTGAGTTTTGTCTTGGGCAATTGTTTTGTCTCTGGCTTGACTTCTACCTCAACCTCTTTGACCTTGTTTTCATCTTAGCTTCTCTTCAGCCTTCAGAGCCATCTGATAAGCATCTTCCACAGTCCGAATGGTCATCATGTTCATCTCATCTTAAATGTCATATCACAGACCATTCATGTATCTGGCAACTTTTTCATCATCATTTTCTCCATGACCTGCCCTGATGTTTATCTTGTAGAACTCTTCAGTGTGTTCCTTCACTGACATCAGATTCTGTCTCAATTTCTGCATCCTCCAAAACAGAGTGATTTGATAATCCTTGGGTATAAATTTGGCTTTCATCTTTGCAACCATTCTATCCCAGCTCTTGATTTTATGCTTGCCTTTGCAGTGTCTGTCAGCCTACAATTCATCTCACCATAGTCCTACATGCCCTTTAAGTCTAGTAACGACATTTTTGACTTTCTTGTCTTCCTCGACATCCTCATAGTCGAAGTATTTATCCAGAGCTCTAATCCAGTCTAGAAGCTCTTCAACATCCAGGTTTCCCTCATACATGGGAATCTCCATCTTTGCTTTGGCACCTATCCTTGCAACAACCATGAATAGGCATTCGTCTGCAACATCTTCAACTGCGAATTCTTCTCCTTCGTTTCCAGTTTCATTTTCACTTTCAGCTTCGTTGATATCCCCAGCGTCAACTGTGCGCCTTTGTGTTGTCTCCATGGCATCAAGTCTACCACATAGCTTGCACATTTCTCTTTATCTTGTTGGATTAGGCATTGGCATTGGCTTGTCTCTTCTTCTCAGTGGCATGGTTGTAAAATGTTCCCATGTTCTCTGCTACATAATCAAAGAACTTGTTCTGCGGCTCTGATACCAAATTGGTGCGTATCAGACTACTCCTTTTTCTCTAGCTCCTTCTGCCTGAAATATACAGACACAATCAGGCTCTGATACCACAAATGGTGCTGACCCCCAACCCTCGGGCTGAGATCCACACAGGATCGTTCTAATTCTCCTCTAAGTCAGATTGACTCTTCAATTTCCCTACGGTAAATTCTCACACACACAAGAGTGTATCCACAGGTCCTTCCTGAAAAACCCTCCCTGTCCACCTTAACTCTAGGTGAGAGCCTTACACTTCCATACGACCACGACCTGGTCCTTGCACAAACGTCTTTCGCAACTCACGTGTTCACAATTCGAAGACCCTCGACTTTTCTTCACCAAACGCCGATACCCGACATGTGATGGGATATGGATCCTCCTTGTTAGCGCCCTCCACGCGTAACCGCTGGCTAGAGCTAAGTATTAACCTCACTCGCAACTCGTGAGTTCGCGAGTTGAAGGGTTGAACCTCCAGGCCCTTCTTTTACAAGACTCTGAGACACGAAAGTCAGAGAAGATTTGACTCCTTCAGTACTTCTCGCAGCTCACAACTTCGCGAGTTGGTTTGTTGAGCCTTTGTGATCCTTTCTTACGAGAACCCAAAGCATGAAAATTCAACAGGGTGTTCACCCCCTCCCAGGCGACGAGTGTCCACCTGTCAACCACACGGTCCCCACTTGATGGACGCACCACGTGTTTGCCCGAGACCTCGACCCTCGCCCTTCACAATTTTTGCAGTCGAAACTGATTCCTCCCAACCTCCGAAACCCTGATACGCGATATAGAGAAGAGGTTCTGATCCAATGGTTATTCCTACTTCTCGTTACTCGAGAGTTCACGCAACCAAAGGATTTGGTCTACCCTCTGAACTCACGAACCCCGAGTTCGAAAGAATGATCCAACAGCCCGAACTGACCACGATCAATGGTCTTCATTGATTCTTGACACTAGAGTGGTGGGTTCGTCCAACTCCTAACCACCCTGCATCTTTACTGGATCCTACGGTCCCCACAACTTTGTGAATTCTCCACTGAGAATTTTGACCATTCAATTCCTTCCTATGAATCTCTAGCCCAAATTAACTCGACGTTCTTTCTCTGGGACTTAACTTTTGTGTGATGATTCAGCTCCACGTCTTCCTTTGAATACTTCAAAGGTGCTGACCCTCCTGAGATTTCTATTGCAACCTCAAGTCTCGAAAGGACTCCTGCATGCACTCTTTGCGACAATATTTCAAATACTTCTGTGTATTTGATTCTTCGACTCTGTGCACTCTCGGCAACAACAATCTTTCACTCTTCACCCTTAGTTGATAAATGCTAAGGCTTCAACTAGCCTGCGCACACCTTGCATGGCTTCTGTGCTTCACCTGCACTTCTGTTGGAATGAGAACAATGGTATCCCTCCTGATATTTCTAAGATAGACTCAGAACCCTTGTCAAGACACACCTTGCGGATGTTTCACTGCACTCCTTGCATGAACTTCTCTCAGGAAAAGAAACAATTGAAACTCATTCTCTTTCTCTCTTAGACTTCATACATTCAACATGAAATTATACATTCAACACAACATAGCATCATAAAAAATGCATAACAGAGAGAATAAAACAATTGTAAGGATACCATTCAGCATATGTAAACAGTAAGCATCATAACACCATGAAATCTGAGTCAAATCTTCATATATTAATTCAAGCTCTTGTACATGGGTTCTTCTCTACAACTCTCTTCTTCTGATCTACGCTAATGATCTAATCATACAATAATACAAAGGCGAGGGTGTCTATATCCGTTTTCCCTCCTACGCTCCTAAAATTGTCTAATCTATTAATTCAAAGCTACCTCCTTTCATTTATCAGACTTAATGTCTACTACATCCGACAGATGAGAGAAAATCGCTCAAGATCTGTTTACAACATGTAAGTATGCTTCCTTTAACTACTACATTAATATCCACTCATTAATTTCTTCAAAACATTTCAACATGTACAAAATGTGTGTTGCGCTTTTCCCGCTGTCTTCCGCCTTTTATGGTTGCCTAGCTGGTTGTTTACGATGCTCCTGCATCACCCATTTAGTAAAATAGTCTGTAGCGGTTAGAATCCATTTATGTTGAGCACTCAAGTGTGGATGGATTTATCCAAGAAAATAAAGACCCCATTGCTGAAACAGTGCTTCAGTTTTAACTGGAACTAAAGGTAATGCTGGAATTTTCTTCTTTTTTATAAACCACTGACAAGGATCACAAGTTTTGACTTTAGTGTTTACATCAGTGAATAATTTCAGCAAGTAATACCGAGCTCTTAATATTTTATAATTCATTTCTCTCCAGGCGTGGTTTCATCCACACACTCCTTCATGGAATTCATTTAAAACTTTTTCTGTTTCGGATTCTACTAAGCAGTTTAGTAAGAACCCTAGGGGATCCTTCCAATACAATTGACCATCTATAATACAATATTTTATAGCGTGTAACTTCAATGTCCTAGATTTATATGGGGTTAGGTCGTTGGGGCACTAAAGGGTCAATAAATAAGACACAATGTCGTGGTACCAAACTAAAGAAGAGATTTTTTCTAGAATTCCAGTTGTGGGCACTGTGACATCGAGTTCATCTATCTCTAAAAATACTTCGTTCTCTTGCAGATGATTTATTCTGAGTTCTTTCAGATTTGATTCAGCCAACAATTTATCCAAGCCCTGACCTTTAATAAGTTCAGTTGGTTTAACTTCCAAGTCGAACTCTTGAATCTTTGCTAACCATCTGCCTCTCCTTCCATCGTTGTCGGGTTGAACCAGTATATCCTTAACAGAACTGGTAGGTACATAAGCAATGATCTTTGAATGTAGTACATAAGTTCTGAAATCTTTGAGGGCTTTCACCATTGCGTAAGCTTGCTTTTCCAATATATCATATTTTAGCTCAGCATCTCTGAGACTTTTAATAAAGAACGCAATTGGTTTCTCAAAACCCTCATCGTTCTTCTATAACAATATGGCTACAATAGTATGCTCAGAAGCAAATGAAAAAATAAAAAATTCTTTTAAATAATCAAGACTTGCGAGTACTAGTACTGCACCTATGACCTTATTAATGTGTTTGAATGATGCCTTAGCCACGTTTGTCCACTTTACCTCGTTGTCCTTATTAAGCATATATGTAATCAATTTTACGATTTCAACAAAATTCGGAATGAATCTTCTCAAAAAAATTATTTTCCCTAAAAATGACTGAATTTCTTTCCTATTCCTAGGAATATTAATAGTATCTATTGCTTCAATCATTTTTGAGTCAATTTTAATTCCATCCCTAGACACTATATGGCCCAAGAGTTTACCTTCTTACATTGCAAAATGAGATTTATTGGGATTCAGAGACAAACCAAATTTGCAACATTTTTCGAAAGTTTGTTTGAGGTGTACTAGATGTTCCGCATCAGATTTAGAAAAAATAGTTAGATCGTCAAGATAAATTACAACAAACTTATCACTTTCTCCAACGAAGGTGATTTCCATAGCTCGTTGGAAATTTGCTCCTGCATTCATTAAACCGAAAGGAATTTTGTCATACCTAAAGGTACCCCAAGGAGTAGTGAACGCAGTTTTCTCTTTATCGTCTTGATGGAATGCAATTTGATTGTAGCCTGAAAAGCCATCAATCATAGACATTATGTTATCCCCTACTACTTTCTCTAAAACGTGATTCATTTTAGGCAATGGATAATTGTCTTTGAGTGATGATCTGTTTAGATTCTTGAAGTCTACACACAGTCTGATTTCACCGTTTTTCTTTCTTACTGGAACTAAATTATCTACCCACTCGGAGTATCTAAGTGGGACAATGATCTTGGCATCCAGAAGCTTCTTTACTTCTTTCTCTATCATAGGCAACAATATAGAGTTAATCTGTCTGAGTTTCTGCCTGAATGGTTTGACACCTTGTTTCAGAGGAATTTTGTGTTTCATTATAGTGGTGTCATAAGTTCTTAATTCCTCATAGGACCAAGAAAAAACATCTTTATACTATCTAAGCAACTCAACATACTTACTTTTTATTTCAGGAGGAAGGTACTTAGATAATTTTACCAACCTAGGATTTTCTTTGGTGCCTATATCACAATCTTCAACCTCTTCTAGTTGAGGCTGTAAGGTGGACTTCAAAGGAATGTTGTCATTATTAAATAACCTCTCTAAGGGGATCAGGCCTTTGGGGATCTGATTATTTTTCAAAATAAACATACAATGATTAGCAATTTTATCTTGAAACACCTGAAGATCTTCCCCTTCCTGCATGATCCAAGCGGGATCATTTTGATTTTCTTGTTTGACATGTGTTTCGGCAAAGTCATCCACCATTTCTAAAAATTTCATGATTTGTTCATCGTCCTTGAAAACCTGCCAATGTTGTATGTTATTCGGTATGGAATTTCTATGTCTCATCTCTATATGGTATTTAAGTTTGAAAACCGTTGGAGGCACAAAGGTTGAGGTCGCTTTAGCCAATGAATCTGCCCGTTGATTCTCAGTTCCAGGGATATAATGAACATTAACCGATGAGAAACAATTATCGATTAGATCTCAGACGCAGTTCCTATAATATCTCAACCTTGGGTGTTTATCCTGGTATTGACGATTAATTTGTTTTATGATCATTAATCTTTAAATCTCTAGCAGCTTCTAATCCTAAGACTAGGGCCTCATATTCACAAACATTATTAGTATAATCTATGTCCCATTGTAATCTGTAAGAAAAAGGAATAATGAACTCATCCTTGGGTGCCACAAACAACACTCCAACTCCTTCTCCTTCATAAGATGAAGCACCGTCAAAATACATTTTCCAAACTCCAAAACTATATACATATTTACTTATCTTTTCTTCTTTTTATTTTTCTGTACAATTTTCTTCTATACATACATCTAAATAATCATCAATAGATAAAATACAATTCCCTAAATCATTATCGTCAATGTAAATAGGATAGTTATTTGGGTTCAGAGGATCACTTACCGTAAATGCCAATATTATTTCTCTGTACAAGCATGTGAATTGTCCTCCGAAGATTGGGATTATGGCGTAAGTCATATCGAGTTGGAGGGATCATCCAAGTTTGGCGCCCCAAGACCTGGATAACTGCATGCCATACTTTGGGGGTATGTCAGCGACAACCACATCCATCAGAACGCTTTTAAAAGGAATCTGTGCAAGATTGACTACTAAATATTTTATCATACCTACACATTTAACCTTTCTCGAATCGAAAGAATACAAGTCTCCATATGGTCGAGTGATTTCGAGACCAAGTATATCCATAATGGCTTTAGGAATTACATTGTGAGAGGCTCCAGAATACAACATGCAATTGTGGAGTAGGTGATCGTGCATAGTTAGTGTGATATAGAAAGGGGCGACGATATCTCTGGCACCTTCGAAATGTGGACCAAAAATTATATTAGGCTTATCGTCTTCTAAGTTTATAACGTTAGCCTGACTTTCATTGTCTGAAAAATTAATTATTTTAGCAATTTTCTTTCTGTACACTAGGTTTTTTGCCGGTTCGACCAGAGGTATATGAATTTTGATTTTATTAATTTCATTTTCTAGACTGAAATTTATTGTTGTTTTATCAACTTATGTGGTTTGATCTTCTATTCCCTTCTTTTCAGTATTATTTATTTGTTATGTTTTTGTTTCAGCCACAGGAATCTTCGCTTTCCTTGTGTTAATAACTAGTGTTTCTGTTGGCTTTGTCTTGGTAAACTTTGTGTCAGTAGTCTTGGTTTTAACAGTGTGTTTTTCAGCAGCTTTTGAAGCTACCTCGTCTGTTTCCCCTCTTGGCAGAATTTTCTTCAATCAGGCGGTTGTGATATTCTTGTTTCTAGGCCTTAGATTGTATTTATGTTGTAGTTCAGCCATTATATTATCAGTGATTCCTTGATAAGATGAATCCTCTGTAATATTTTCATTCTCGTCATTTTTAGACCTGTATTCCATATTTAAGGATTTTTCATAATCTTGTCTCATCAAATAAGGTTCTTGATAATCATCACCAAGATTATTTATATTTTCTTCTAACTCCTCAAAAATTTGCATGTCTTCTCCCCCTATAAAATTTTCATTTTTGAAGGGGGATTGAATCTTTTGATCTTCATTCTTAATTTGTCTTTGTTGTATTTGAGGGTTAGGATTCTGTCTAAAATATTTTCTAGGGAACTGATCATTCTTTGATTGGTCTAATTCCATTCTCGAGATTTTATTCGACAACTCTTTAATTATTCTCTCCATGTCATCTGTCTTATCTTTCGAAGACCTCCCAATTTTAGAGGGTCCAGCTTGTTCTTTGTACCATCTAGTTTCTTTATTTCCCGTTTCAATTTTTTTTTTAACTTTCTCGATGCCATCATGTTTGATTCGATTTCTATAGCATCATCCTGCATTTTAGTGAGATCAACAAATCTCCTTTCTCTCAACAATAGAGCGAAATCCGGGTCAAAAGCCCCAACAAAAGTTACTTTTGTTGCAGTTTGGGAAGGTTTAACCTCAGCTGGAATTTTATTATATAATTTATTGAATCTTTGGGTAAACTCAAGAACTGATTCTGAATTTTTCTTTCTCAGAGCCCCGGACTCGGTTAGATAATAGAGATGATCTTTCATTTCTCCCCATTGTCTAATAAAATCATTTTCTAACTCATCATATGATCCTATGGACCTTGCTAGGAGTCCTCAGAACTAGGTTCTCACCTGACCTTTGAAATTTTGAACGAGAAGCCTCGAATAAACAGCCTCGTGCTCGAGGCCAAGGATATTAGCAAATTGGTTAAAGAAATCGATGTGTTCGGTAGCATTCAAATCTCCCTCCCCAGTGAACTTCGGCATATTTTTCATATAATTTTTAGGTAGATCATGGAGAGGGACTAGGAGGACCAAAGGGGCATACCTAGCAACTACTTTGGAAAATATTCTAGGAGGTGGGGGTGGTACTTGACTGCCCCCTCCTCCCCTGGAAGCACCACCTCCCCCGGAAGCACCACCTCCTCCGGCCGCAATCATTGATAACTAAGAGGGAGAAACTTGGATATTATAGAGAATAATTTTAAGGATATGTGGTGACCTTTCGGTTACGTCAGGAGACAGGAAATTTGAAAAATAGGAAACTGGGAAAAGGGGACTAGTTTCTTTGGACTGAGAGGATGTGTACACAGGTGAACCAACATGGGTCCAGTCTAGGTATACAGTATATTCTTCTGAATTCTGAAAGGTTGTAGACTGAAAATTGGGAAATGATGAAACGCCAATCGAGGCAGGAAGTGAGATGGATATTTTAACTCTATTGGTAAGGGAGACAGTTGGAAAAGTTTCGGCTTTAAATTTGGGTAACACCAACTCAGGTTCTAGGGTTTCGATTCTATCGATGGATGTTTCTCTAAAAAAGAGTTGGGTATTCGACTGTTTAAGTAGATCCTTATTATTTGACTGAGTGAATATGGGTTGATAAATCTTACTTATTGATGAAGCATTCTGTTTAAGGTATCTTCGTGTTTTCAGAAGTTTTTTAAAATCAGATAAAGGGGAGGTCTTCTTTCGTCTAGATTCTTTCTGATATTATTTCGATTAAAAGCCAGTTTATTAATTGTGGAGACGCCAAGTGAAGGATAAAAGTATCCTTATAAAGTGTTCGATCTATGTTCACTATCAAAGAAGGAAACTTACTAATGTCGTTCTTCCCAGGGAAAAATAACTTTGTTTCTCCGTTCCCCGACAATAGCGCCAAAAAGATGTTGTTCCTGATTTTATACTAAAGTCTTCAAAGTATAATGTCAAGGCATCCAAAAAATAAAGAGAATATAACATATGGAAAGAAAATCAATTCTTTAGGGAAAGAAGCTATGGTTTATTTTTGAGTTGTCTTTTCCTATCTTCCCATCATTCCTGCATCCTTATGTCATGTTCAATCACTGCCCATGAACATTCAAGTTCAACCTGGGTGCTAGCACTCTCTAAAATGGTATTGAAAAATTTTAATGCAATGTTGGTTTATCTGTGAGACCGGGTTCTATATTAGGTTGTCTTGCAACAGGTACAGTCATGGAGGAAAGAAAATTAAAATATCTGTTGTTTTTATGTTTGTTTTTTCTTGTCTTCAATAATATGAGAAAAATTCCTGAAATTGAATTAATAGTATAACAATTCAGAGGTTGTTTTCCATATCTGAGTCAAATTTGAAAATAATGAATTTGATGAAAGAAAAAAATAAAGATGTTAACAAAGTGAGGCATCAATCACAAAAGAATCTCACTATGATACAGAAGAAGAAAAATGATTATGAAACCTTTAATGAAGCATAAAATGTGGTAATCTAACTAATTCAGAGGTCTTGTATTTGCTAATAGCCAACATAGAGGAAAATATGTAAGCAATCAGATAACCAAATAAACATATAACCACAGTAGATGTTGTACTAAGCTGTGATTACGCATTCATCAAAGACATATGAATAAAGATGCTAGAATATGAAAGAATAGAAGAACACATAACTCAAGATTGACGAAATATGGAGTCTCTGGTTTGCAATTTGTCATAATTTTTGAAAAAGAGATATTTCTTCATTTCCATCGGCCAAGAAAAATCTATATTTTAGTCTTTTGAAATTATATTTATACAAAAGGTTACCAACCCTAGACGGTTGGAATTTTCCTTACGCCTAGATATTAACGGTTACAAAATAAAAACTAGAAACGTTCCACTTGTTTTGTTTCTATATCTTTCTCAAATTGGAAGAATGAGCATGCATGTGTTACTTCATTACTTCTTTGAATTACTTCCTTCACCTGGATCGAGACACTCGACGCACCTGCTTAGAAACTGTACTAAAATTATGGAAGGTTCTATCACATCCTTTGCCTCAAAAAGATACAACTTTCTCTGTAAATTCGGCAACCTATCTTCAATCCTTTTACCTTCAAAATTTATTGACTGCAATTGTAGATTTGGCTTTACCAACCATCTATCCATTTGAGTGATGTCAACATGTTTCAACTGTGAAATTTCAATTTGAGCTTCATTTAAGCTCTCTTTGATGTCCAATTGATGCTTTATAACATTGATGTGTCCTAATATTCCAACACAATTGTCCTCTCTTATGCCAAATGATTTTTTATCTAGCAAATCAAAAGCCTCTTCACAATCTTCCTTTATTTCTTTGGCCATTTTCTTACTCTCATCTATATTGGCCTCCCATGCCTTTAGTATGATATCACCCCTAATTTGTTCTGCGACAGTCAATCTGGGAGTTACTGGTACCTCTTCTCTAGACGAAGATATGATTGCCTTTTGAAAGGTGGTTCGGGATGCATTAGCCTCTTTTTCTCTGAAAAGAATATTATCTAATGATTGACCCATCTCCCAAAAATAATATTGGATAATCCCTACCTTAGAAAACAGGTTTTGTTGTACTACTTCCAGCTTCTGATGCACTTCCAGTGCCTGGGATTGAAACATTGCTATATTTACAACCTGGCTTTCAGTAGAACTCAATTTAGCTTGCAGTTGCCTTACTAATTCTTCTTGTTGGATGACCTGCCCTTGGCTTGCTTGAGCAGTCTTGTGTACTTCTTCAAGATCAGATTTAAGTTGTTGAATCTCTTGTTTATCTTTGGCTCTAGCTTGCTCAAGTCCTTTGCTGACCTCGTTTTTTATATTATTCTCTACATTCCTTATTTGATGTCGCATTTGATTTATCAACTGATTTCTCTGCCTTAGCCTTTCTTTCAAATTATCAACAGAAAATAAGTTTGTCGTTGCAAAATCTCCTAAAGAGCCTGCCACCTCTGTAGCAAAATCTTCTTCTTCCAAATTTTGCCCATCTAATAATACTCTATGTTTTTTTACCATTGAACCCTCTCTCATGTGCATTTCTTCCTTCACCACGGCCTTTCTTTTCTTACTGAAAAAGAACTCGGTTGGAGGTATTTCCTTGACAAAGATAGGCATGAAATAACTTATGAACATTGCCTCTGTATTAGGGTTTCTTCTGGTGAACTATAATGGTGTGACAACCTCAATGGGGTTGCCGATTTTTGTGGATAACTTTTTCCAGGCTTCTTCGGTAGTTGTCTTCTCAGGCGAAGATGGCGGTCTATCTTCTTCGTTCTTTATTATTGTCTCATTTTTATCTTTACCCTAGTTTTATAATATCTCTATCTCTGGGATATTTCACTTCTGAGTCAAGACCTCAACTTTCTCCAGGTTTTCCAGGGTTTCTTGATTGGTTCAGCTTCCAACTTTTGAATTTTGGGTCTCTGCTTGTTGTGTATATGGAGATTTTAGGATTTGTTGTTGTAATACTTTGGGTAGGCCGCTTCATTGGTTTTTTTGGAAATTATAAAACTCGTCCATTTCACCAGGTAGCAGAGCTCGAACTCGACTCAGAACTTCTTTGTAACATCTTACCCCTCGGAACATTTCGTCATGAGGGGACTCTTCATTTTCATAATTTTTAATATTGCAACTGGCCATATGGTTTCCCATGACCCTCTGTGGATCGTGCTTCTTGAATTCAATGCTAACCAACTTTATCTCTTCTAAAGTTGCAGCCTCCACCTTGGAGTGACCAAAATCCAATAAGGAAAATGAACCAATAGACAAAGGAAAAGATGGCCATACCTTTTTTTGCATGGATTTTAGCTCTTTGCTAATCCCGCTGAGTACAGTTTGTCGTGCAACTTCACGGCACACCATTCTGTCTGGTAAAAATTGAGGTAATTCATATGGAGGGACTAAGCAACCGAAAACTCTGATATAAGAGAAATTATCCTCTATGTACCAGTCTGCCACTTTACTCAGGCTAACCATAACCTTGTCTGAAATTCTTGGTGGTGGGTGACAAAATATAACAATATGCATCGGCACCACTACCTAGTTAAATATTTCATAAAAGAAATATTTTGCCTTGTCTTCCCAGAGCTTCGAATGGTAATCATGAATTGGTTTTGCACTGTTTGGAGTCCAACTCTAGCTCATCAGCGGGAAAGGCATCATGAAACAGATAGTGTCCATAACATAATCTGACATAAAGAATGGAGTTGGTTTCCCTTTGGTTTTCTTCGTTTGGTATTCTGCGATTTCACTAGCCAGATTATCTGACAATATCTTTGCCCAGTCAAAAGAAAATCCTTCGGCCACCGAGTGAATAATGGGAACCCATGGTAGGAAGAAATGGGTTGTGTTCTCTTTTCCATAAATTCTTCACATCATCATGGATATATACATGAACTGTGGTTCAAACGATGAGATGGAATATACGTCATGAGAGTCGGCTCTGAACTTTTCGGGGTGTGAACACCAGTCTTTGATAAGGTCGGAAAGACTTTCCAAACTGATCACACTCCTTATTACTAAAATTCTCTATAAAACTGGCGTTATAAACGAAGTTTGATGTTGCAAACAATTTATACATGACTTGTATGTGTTCGGGTCAAAATGAACCAACAACTACTTTCTAAGAGTTGAATATCGTTCGAGTCGGGATATATACATGATCCAGCGCCCATTTAATCATGTCGGTGTAAGGTAAAATCCTCGGCCTGGTTGTTATCTTATGCAGTTCTTCTTGAGCAATAATCTTATATTTGGTAGATAAGTTATCCTTTTCATTGTTGCTTGAGTCATCAGGACAGTTGAGCACTTTGTATTGTATGGTGTTGAACACATGCATCCAGGTTTTAAATGTGTTTATACTTCTGGGTGAAGTACCAGAAATAACGTCTATGTTTTGGTCAGAACTTTCACCAACTGCTTTAGGCACTTTCCATGGAGTCATGATATCAAATTCAGAGTTCTATTACCTGTTACAGAGAATGAGAATGCAGAAAACTAGTTATTTCACTAAGCCAGCTCTAAGAAAACAAGAAAGTGATTTAGAACTAAAAATCCTCTTTGCCTTAAACACATAAACCATGTGTATAACTTCACTGACAACGCGTTTAATTCCTTTAATAAAAAGATTTGGGCATTAAAATATGATCCTATTTGGAATCATTTCCCTAAATCAGATATTAATGTCATTTATGGTCGATATCTCGGGAAAAGCACAGAATTTGAATATATCCAAGTTAATTTTAAGCATTAGATTAATTAGAGTATAATCCTCATTTAGTACCTTAATTAATCTTACCTAACACTTAATCAATTTTCGGCATTTCAGGTCTCGGGGATCTTTAAAGCAATTTAAACTAGGACTTATGAAACACGAAGTCGCGACAGGTTTTAATTTACTGTAATCATATTTAACTTTCTTAATTAATCGTGATTAGTTTTAAAATGTCATGGTTTCGGGTATCGAGACTTCAAAGCCTTTATACGTGAGAGCATCCTGAATCGCGAAGTTGCGACGAGATTTACTCTTTGTTAATCTTACTTAATTGTTAATGAACCTAGCTTAACATTTAATTACTTTTGTGAGTTCGGGTATCGGGACTTCGAGGATGCTCAATATCGAACCTTCATGTTTCGTGAAACCCTGACTCCCGAAATTTCAAAAGCAAACCTATATATATATATATATATATATATATATATATATATATAT
>SNQJ01S0099411.1:0-31025 GCA_010110895.2 Picea sitchensis
GGAGGATTGTATCTTCCTCTTGGAGGTTTATTCCTCCCTTTACATTTGGAAGCTGTAGCTACCTTTGGAAGTCATTACTTCCCTTGAACAATAACAATTGATTATTTATCATATATTGTGCATGGTGTATTGTGGTGTATTGGTGTAACTCTTATACTGTTGTTCATTTCTCATTGGATATAGTTGAATGGTTTAAGTATAAGTTGATTTTTTTTTAAATTGTACTTGATACTAATTCACCCCCCTCTCAGTATCAATAGATCTCAGCTCCATCAGGAGAAGATAAAGAAATGTTTCGACAAACATTCCAAGTAGGAAGGTTTGCAGGTAGGAGATTTGGTGCTGAGATGGGATGCAAGAAATGAAGGTAAAGGAAATCATGGAAAGTTCGATCACCTTTGGACGAGGCCATTCAAAATTGACGCATACTACAGAGACAATGCTTATTTCCTACAAGGACTGGATGGAGAATGTCTTGGTTGGGGGCCTGTAAATGATAGGTTCCTCAAATGTTACATGATGAAATAAAGTCCGTTTAAGTCATTTTTCATTATAAATAATCTTTTTATTTTTGCGTCGAGTCAGTAGGTTAGTAGAAAATTGAAGCCCGAAGCAAAGGCCCTAAGTTTATGATGAAGTCTTATAAGTTGTGTCAATGAGTCTAGTTTTTTTTCTATACGTCATTTATATTGCTTAGTGTCTAGAGGTCGAATAAAGCCCAATGGCGAGGCACCTGGTCTAATATTATTTGCTACCTCACAGGGAGGATAACATCCCCGTTGGAGTGATATGTTAGCACCACCATTTTTCTTTCCATTTAGAGTCAGTTTTGAGTCACGTTATGACCCATGCACCCAAACATGTGAAATCAAGTACGTAGCATCGTGGGTTTTAAGTCAACAAATGGCTAGTTGGCCCTTGGAAATGGGAAAGGGTGTCAGAGTCAAGAATTGTATACGTGGTATGGGCATGTCTTTTCCCAGAAGGTCCAATCCCGTTAAGAAACCAGTTCTTACGTGCCCTGGTCGAGTCAAGTGGTTAATAAAGGTCACGTCAGCAAGTACAAAAATTACTATTAATTCATCATCAAGGCCGAGAGAATGAAAAATCATGGCATTTGTATTAGTCATGCTCAACAAGCCTTACCACCTACATCCTACATGCAGGGATTTTCCATGGACAACCTGCAATTCCACTTGAAACATCTCATCGCCATAAATTCGCTTCTTTCCAACATGTTTCCCTCTCTTGGCTGATTCGTTATAAATATCATATGCTCGGTGTACCCTCTAGGAATAGAACTAGGCCTAAGCTCTTTTCATATCTTCCCCTTCCCAATCCAGTTGTTTCAGAACCAATGCCACTATGCATTCGTTCAATACACTGTGCACAGTGTATACCTTGGTCACGCCATGGCAACTTCTCAGAGCGTAGGAAAGGGTGCGTGGAGCGGCAGAAATGTGAGGTCTGAACCCTAAAGAGACTAGAATTATTTCTCACCTGTGACAACCATTCCCAAAGACATGGAAGGAACCATTATTTCACCTGCAGAAGGGACCAGATCAAGTCGCAGAATAACCGAAGCAAAGAAATTCATACAGGAAAGGGTGACGGAAAGGGCCCCCTTCTCCCAAAAATAACTTCCTCAGAGGACGGGTAGGCCGAGAAAGAACGAGGAGATCAGGAGGGCTCAAATTACAGAAGAACCATGTGTCAAATTGATAGTTGAAGAACTACTCAGACGCGCCATTCGGCTAGAACCTGCTAGGAAATTGAGTCATGAAGGCGGGAACATAACGAGGAGAGTGGAAACCACAAGAAAAAATGAGGAAGCGTCATCTCAACAGATGACACAAGAAAATTTGGCTATTTTTGAGCACTATCAGGAGAATAGGGAATTAAGGCGACAACTAGCGACAAAGACCGTGGAAGCGTCAGCTGCACAGAGTCACGAAGGGAACGTGGCATGGCTGAAAAGGAAGCTTAGAGAGGCGCAGAACGTTGTTGTCCAGCTATGAGAGGTGCAAAGGTTAGCAAAATAAAGGCACACAGAGCATCCCAGAGAATGCGAAACAACCAAAAAGGAAACCAGTGTGGCTCTTGCTAGCGCATAGAAAGAGAAAGTTTAATGGGCGATATTTTCTTCATGGTAGTTTTGAGTGATACGTGTCCACTAAAGTATCCTACCATTTTTATAACGGTCACAAGAATCAAACGGTTGTTTACTGTGCAAGAATCCAGATCCGCAAGGCTAGTTTTGGGTCTCAAAGTTGGTTGAAAAAGTTACCTTCATCGTCTGTTTATGAGCCAAATAGATTTACAGAGTGCTAACATTCGTGGCATCATTGTTGGGGATGAAGTTGAAAAGATTTTCCCCAGAAGAACGACAAACGTTGCAGTTTGACCCCTGAGGCTAACAGAGGGACAAACACACATACCGGCTGAAACCTTTACCTTGGAAACTCCAGTCCAAACAAACCAGTAGCCCTAAGTAGCAATACTCAGGAAACCTGGCTCCAATGACGTTTTACACCAGAGTGAATCCTAACCCAAAACCCTTTGAGCCTATGTGCGACCCTGAGAAGATTATGCACAAGGCTAGAGAGCAGGCACCAAACCCATTTTATTTCTTGGATAGAAGTCTATCCCTGCCCAAAGAAGGACGGTGCATAGAGAATTGCCGACCTTGATTTTGATGCACTTTTCGAGCAAACTCTGTTTAGGTCTAAGTTAAAGACCAGTTTAGACAAAATTGTTTTCGACCCAAACAATTTCCAAGACCTGGTGACAAATAATATCCCCCAAAATCCAAATCCTCCTAGGGCTATGGCTGCCAGATTTTCTCCCCTCATCCTACTGGCCCAATTAAATGACTTGCCTTAGAATTATAGTCAAAGAATCAGACTCTACGATGCTGAGGGAAATGTTTCTGACAAGAGACACCTGGACTGGTTTAACGACTTTATCGACCTAGAGGAGGTGGACTACGCAGATGCAAAAATGAGGCTTTTTGCGCAAAGCCTTTCAGGAGAGGTAAGGAAGTGGTTCAAACCTCTCCCACTCACAAGCATTCGGGAATTCACCGCATTCGAAAGGTCATTCCTAAAAAAATGGGGGGATAAGAAAAACCATTTGCAGTTGCTAACAAAATACAATAATAGGAAGAAAGAACCGGAGGAGATGATGTAGGAATTCTCAGTTCATTTCTTGAAGTTGTACAACTCCATCCCTATAGAAGTGAAGCCCCCCCTAGGTGTTGCACGTTTGCGATATGTAGACTCATTCGACAGTGAATTTTCTCTGTTGCTAAGAGAAAGAAGATTGACGAGTCTAGATTCCATAATGAGTAACGTTGTCGAGGTTGAAGTGAACATGATGGCATCAGGGAAAATGGAACTGAGGTTTAATCAGGGTGATAAGAGACCTTAGGGAGATGCACATTCGTCGACGTCACGGTCCTCAAAGGAAAAATTTGACATGATGATGAATACCATGGAAAAGTTGATGGAAAAAATGTCCATGGGAAACATGCCTACTACGCGAGAACAAAACGACCCATAGCCAAGAAATCTGAATCTTCGGAGGGGTCAGATTCCTAAAATCAAGCAACAAGACCTAGGTGACTAGTAGACAAGACTTCCTTTCTAGAACAACTACGCAGACGTGAATTTCAACCAGACTTTCAATGACAAGATGCATTGTTGTTATGACAAAAACCTGCGCATGTTCTTGACAAAGAGAGAGAATGATCAATATATGAGCCAAAGAGAAGACTTTGCACTGGAAGTTGAAGATGGTATGATACTCGAAACAGACGATACACCGTCTTGTGAGACAGAAGAATTTAGGAAAGGTTATCAAAATGCTATCATGCAGTTCTAGAAGAAGTACAACCTCTGGAGAAAAGATGTACCTATCGAGCCACAACAAAAAAAATCTATAAAGAATCTTACAATGGACACACATTCCATGAGTCGATTGAGGCCGACCAAACCAACCAAGGATGCAACCGAGAAGGTGAGGTCAAAGGAGGAATTCCCCAAGAAAACCGCAGAGACAGGCCGGGAGATGAGCAAGGAGGAGGTAGAAAAAAGTTGCCCCCCCTTTCAATTTTGAGCACGAAATGGCCAAATCAAAATCTTTGTCCCGTTCAATGAGCTCATTAGAAAGGGTTAGTATCGGGAACATTAACATGATGAAAATGGGAGGGACCCCCGATACTATGAACATTAGAGATGACCACCCCGCCATCTTGTTTGGTCCGTGTGTCGAAGAGACAAGCGATGCAGAAGATGTCCCTCCTTTCGATGTCAGTCTGCAGATCCATGATATGACCCTGCATAACACCATGCTTGATTCTGGCACATCACACAATGTCATGCCGAAGGTGATCATGGATGAGTTGGGTTTAGAAGTCACTAGACCATACAAGGACCTTTTCTCCTTTGATTCATGGAAAGTCAAATGTTTGGGTCTTATCAAAGACCTAGTTGTATCGTTGGCTCAAATCCCTATGAAGAACATGGTCATGGACATAGATGTCACAAACATACCCCCAACATTCAGCATGCTTCTCTCGCGATCATGGGATGCGAAGTTGAAGGGCATGTTGCAGATGGATATGATGTATGCCTCTATACTTATTTTTGGCCATGACAGAAGGATGTACAAAGAAGTGTTGCTGAAATACATGGTAAGAAGAAAGACGCAACCCCACAATCATCCTATATACGTCCTCGACACTGAAGTGGGTTCGTCTATATTATATAATGAATTTAGCTTCGGATAAGAAGGACCGATGACCATCATGACAGTTGACGAGGAAAACATGCATGAAACAACAGAGTGCGTTGACCCAGAAGACTGCATGGAAAACGGGGTGAGGAACATGCGTTTTGATGCCACAGTCAGTCGAGAAGGAGTTGGGGATAGTATATGGGTGAGCCCCTTGGAAGCAAGAACAAAGTTGTGTTCATATAATCTCGCATTTGAATGCACTAACAACATGGCCGAGTATGAAGAGCTAATCTTGGGCTTACAAGTTTTGAAAGAACTAGGCGCGTAGAGGATAGAAATGCACGGAGATTCTAATATGATCATAAATCATGTGAAGTGTGTGTATCAGAACAAACACCCCAGTCTGCGAGCGTACAAAAATTCAGCTTTGGACCTTCTCAAATTATTTTTAGAGTATGACTTGACTGCTATCCCCAGAGAATAGAATCAGATCGATGATGTGTTGGCCACCTCAGCCTCGGTTTTCAAGATTCCCATTCTTCCAGATAAAAGTTATGAAATCGAGGTCAGGCACAGCCTGGCAGTTCTTGAAAAAATCAAACACCGGCAAGTGTTTGATGATGACAATCAAGTGGAAATATTTCTCCTTATGAGCGATGAGTTCACTAACACAAACATTGACGGGGAAGACTACAACGATGAAGGTGAGAGTGCAAATGCGTGTAGTGACGACGATCCTTTCCAAAACCAGATTGTAGGAAGGGATATAATACAACTGAAGAATAATATCATTCCAAAGGGGTTGGTGCCGCTAGAAACGTTGTTTGATGACAATTATGTGGCTAAGAACCCCAAGATTACCACAAGAGAAGACAACGTGGAGGAATGCAACATCGGGACTGAGGAAGATTCGAAGATGGTAAAAGTATCAAAGACACTTAGTCCAGAGGTCAAGCAGGATTATATGAAGCTCATGAAGGATTTCCCAGATGTCTTTTCATGGAGCTACGACGACTTGAAAGTATATGCCACGAAGGTGATCCAACATGTTATCCCTCTCAATGAAGATCAGAAGCCTTTCAAACAGAATCTGAGACATATAAATCCTCTATTACTGTCACTGACAGAGAAAGAGGTAAAGAATATTTTCGACGCCAAAATTATTGTTTCTTTAAGATTCTTGAAGTGGGTAGCTAACCTAGTACCTGTAAGAAAGAAAATTGGAGAGATACGACTGTGCATGGACTTCCAAAATTTAAATAAGGTGTCTCTAAAAGACCACTACCCCCTTCCCAAGATGGACTACATCCTGCAAAAGGTAGTAGGATCTCAGAAGATGTCCATGCTATATGGGTTCATGGTCCACCTGGACAATAGAGAGAAGACGAACTTCACCACTCCGTGGGGAACGTTCATGTACGCTAAGATGTCGTTCGGCCTGATGAACGCTGGTGCCACTTTTCAAAGGGAAATGGACATCGGGTTTTCTAATGAGAAGGATAAATTCATCATGATTTGTCTAGATGACATCACAGTGTATTCTACCTCTGACAAACATAATCTCGAGCACCTGAAGAGGGTTTTCCAGAAGTGCAGAAAGTTCAGCATATCATTGAATCCAAAGAAATCGCATTTCATGGTGGAATAAGGAAAGATTTTGGGGCACATTATTTCCAAAAAAGGCATTAAAATAGACCCCAGCAGGGTTGAAGGGATTTTGAATATCAACACCCCACGCAGGCAAAAGGAGGTACAATATTTCCTGGACAAGGTAAAATTTTTGAGGAGATTCATCCTAAACCTGGTGGAAATCATAAAACATATAACTTGCATGCTCAGGAAGGGAAACGAGATTAAGTGGATCCCGGAGGCCAAGAAGTCTTTCGAAGATATCAAAGTGGTTCTAATGAAATCCCCTGTGCTAGACAACCCAGACTTTATGAAATATTTCCTCATTTTTTCATTTGCCTCAGAACACACTATTGTCGATGTACTATTGAAGAAGGATGAACAATATTTAGAGAAACCCATAGCCTACTTCAGTCAGACACTGCGTGACGCTCCCCTAAGGTATGATATTATGGAAAATCAAACATACGCCTTAGTAAAATCTTTTAAATAATTCAGGACATACATACTTTAATCCCATATCATCGCTTATGTGCTTAGTAGTTCAATAAAGGACATCCTGACTCAGCTTGACCCAGAAGGAAGGAGAGGAAAGTGGATAGCATCCATTTTAGAATACGATCTTGAGATCAAGCCTGCAAAGTTAGTCAAAGGTTAGGACCTCACGAAGTTGATGGAACACTCAGACTGTGACGATGTAGGAATGAACTTCATTTTTGATCTGTCAGAATGCCCTCAAGAAGAAAAAGTTGCGTAGGTGCCTAACCATTTAATTTATTCACCATGGTACGCAGACATCATATATGTATTGGAGAATCTCTAGGACCCTCCAGGCATGAGTAAGACTAAGGCTAGATTCCTCAAGCTTAAAGTGGTTAAGTTCTGCATCTTAGACAATGCACTATACTGGAAATATCCTGAAGGAATACTATTAAGTTATTTACTGGAGGACGACGCAAAATGGGCCATACAAGAATTTCATAGAGGCGACTGCGGGGGGCACAACTATTGGAAGACCACCGCACACAAGATCTGGAGGGTGGGTTATTACTGGCCAACGATTTTCGTTGATGTATATAAAGAGCTATCCAGCTGCCATGAGTGCCAGATTTTCGATGGGAGGAGAAAGCTACAATCCCTGCCGTTAAATCCAATCTAAGTCGAAGTGAATTTCATGCAGTGGGGCCTAGATTTCATAGGAGAGATAAATCCACCATCCTCCGTGCAACATAAATGGATTCTCACGACCACCGATTATTTTATGAAATGGATTGAGGCGGTCCCCACAAAGCAAGCGACCGATACGGTCATCATACAGTTCCTGGAGATGAACATCTTGTCAAGGTTCGGGTATCTTGTTAAAATCATAACAGATAATGTGGCCACATTCAAGTATAGAAACATGGAGAAGTTATGCCAGGATTATAACATAACCCTAGGGCATTCCATGACATATTATCCACAAGGAAATGGGTTATCGGAATCCTCAAATAATATCCTGACCAGGATCATCAAAAGGATATTACAAGACAACAAGAGAGCTTGGCATAAGAAGCTTATCTACACGCTGTGGGCAGATCAGATTACCACCAAAAAATCCATATCAACGTCACCTTTCCAGATCGTTTACGACGCAGACACTAGTTTCCCCACTTCAACTAGGACCGCTTGTCGGGAAGTTGTTGCAAGAGAAGGAGGTTGAGCCAAATGATGCGCAAAGGAGGATAAACTAGTTGATTCACATACATCGAGCGAGGAAGCATGTGTATAATTGATATCAACTCCATCAGGAGAAGATAAAGAAAGATTTCAACAAACATTCCAAGAAGGAAGATTTGAAGGTAGGAGATTTGGTTCTGAGATGGGAAGCGAGAAATGAAGGTAAAGGAAAGCACGGAAAGTTCAATCACCTTTGGACGGGGTTGTCCAAAATTGGCTCATACTGTGGAGACAATGCTTATTTCATACAATGATTGGATGGAGAATGTATTGGTTGTGGGCCTATAAGTGGCAGGTTCCTCAAATGTTACCTGATGAAATAAAGTCCATTTAAGTCATTTTGTTTTTTAAATAGTCGCTTTATTTTTGCGTTGAGTCAATAGGTAAGCAAAAAATTGAAGCTTGAAGAGAAGGCCCTAAGTTTGTGTTGAAGTCTTAGAAGTTGTGTCAATGAGTCTAGTTTGTTTTCTATCCGTCATTTATATTGCTTAGTGAAGAGTTCTAATAAATCCCAATGTTCAGGCACCTGGTCTACTGCTCTTTGCTACCCCACAGGGAGGATAACATCCTCATTGGAGACAACTGTTAGCACCACCATTTTTCTTTCCATTTAGAATCGGTTTTGAGTCACGTTATGACCCATGCGCCGAAACATGTGAAATCAGGTACATAGCATCGTGGGTTTGAAGTTAGAAAATGGCCAGTTGGCCCTTGGAAATGGGAAAGGGTGTCAGAGTCAGGAATGGTATACGTGGTACAGGCATGTCTTTTCCTAGAAGGTCGAATCCAATTAAGAAACTAGTTTTTAGGTGCCCTGGTCAGCTCAAGTGGTTAATAAAGGTCACGTTGGAAAATACAACAGTTATTATCAGTTCATCATGAAGGTCGAGAGAATAAAAAATCGTGGCATTCGTATTAGTCATGCTCAACAAGCCTTACCACCTGCAACCTACACGCAGGGATTTTCCATTGACAACTTGCAATTTGACTTGAAACATCTCGTCGCCATAAATTCACTTCTTTCCAGCATGTTTCCCTCTCTTGGCTGATTTGCTATAAATATGTTATGCTCAACATACCCTTTAGACATAGAACCAGGCCTAAGCTCTTTTCACAGTTTCCCCTTGCCAATCTAGTTGTTTCAGAATGACTCCCCCTGTGCATTTGTTCAATGCACCGTGCACACAGTATACCTTGGTCGCACCATGGAAACTTCTCAGATCATAGTAAAGGGCGTGCAGAGTGAAAGAACTGTGAGGTCTAAAACCCAAAGAGACTGGAATTCTTTCTCACCCGCGACAACCATTCCCAAAGACGTGGAAGGAACCATTCTTTCACCCTTAGAAGGGACGAGATAAAGTCTCAGAACAACCGAAGTAGAGAAATTCATACAGGAAAGGGAGATGGCAAGGGCCCTCTCCTCCCAACAACAACTTCCTCAGAGGAGGGGAAAGCCGAGAAAGAACGAGGAGATCAGGAGGGTTCAAATTGTAGAAGAACCGTGTGTCATATTGATAGCTGAAGAAATACTCAGACGTGCCATTCGGCTAGAACCTACCAGGAAATTGAGCCACGAAGGCAGGAACAAAACGAGGAAAGTAGACACCATGGGATCAAATGAGGAAGCGCCATCTCATCATCTAAGACAAGCAAAGTTGGCTATTTCTGAGCTATATTAGGAGAACAGGGAATTAAGGAGACAACTAGCGACAAAGACCACAGAAGCGTCAGCTGCACAGAGTCACGGAGGGAACGTGGCATGGCTGAAAAGGCATCTTAGAGAGGTGCATAACGTTATTTTCTAGTTGCGAGAGGTGCAAAGGTTAGCATAATAAATGCACACAAAGCATCCTAGAGAATGCGAAACAACCAAAAAGGAAACCTGTGTGGCTCTTGCTAGCGCACATAAAGAGAAAGTTTAATGGGCGGTATTTTCTTCATGAAAGTTTTGAGTGATACGTGTCTTCTAAAGTATCCTACCATTTTGATAATGGTCTCAAGAATCAAACGGATTTTTACTATGCACAGTTCTCCAACAAATAGGCGCATAGCAGAAGGCGAAGCCAATATTACAGACAACAAGCTTTCATAGACACCTGTTCACTAGGATGCCCGATCAAGAGATACAGAGACACATCTTAGCCTAGATAAGATCCTAACCAATGATCAGACCCCGTGGTGAACCTGAAGACAGTCATTGGTGGACATGCATAACTATTGCCTATTTTTGGATAGTACCATGCGAAGAGTCTCTTGCGCATGTGTCGTGTTTTTTCTAGTTTAGGGTTAATAGTTAGAAAGTAGGGCATCCCATGCGATGCCCTCGTTTATATATTTGATATTTTTGATGTAAGCAGGGTTCATTGGAAAATTGGGTAGATGATAGCTATTGTACGTAAATCTGAAGTTTTTTGACCAAAATTTAATGCAAAGGTCTTGTGATTTGATGAAAAGATTCTAGTTGTAATAGTTGGATGTATTGTGCCTCTCTCTTTGCGTATGTGTTTCCTGTTATCTTTATTTCATATATTTTACTGTCTATTTCGAAACGAATTTTCGAACTTGTGGATTTGCTGCACATCACCCCTTATTCGTGCCACTTAGACAAAACGTTTCATTCTAAAGCTAACTCCGAATTCGTCCGTAGCGATGCTCTTGAGTTACTTTTTGTAATTTGCAATGCCACACATTAAGTTATTACACTAAAGTTTGTTGATCGTCTATCCTTATCCTCTCAAATCCATTCATTGAATCATTTGTCTCGTCTCTTCCTCAGATTGTCCCCATAGCCCAAATCTTACCTTTCTGCACCAATATAACCAGAAACCATTTTATCATCGGTGTTAAATCTAACCATTGTTTTCAGATCCATATCTTGCACGGAGACCGTGCCATTTCCGAGAGAGCCCTCTCTAGATTCGAAAGGCTAGTTTCGGGTCTCAAAGTTGGTTGAAAAAGTTACCTTCATCGTCTATTTATAAGACAAATAGATTTATGGAGTGATAACATTGATCATGATATATTGATGATATATTGTTGATAAAGTTAATGATTACATGTTCTGATTAAAAGTGGTAAAAGATTGCAGAATACAGATTCACCCCCCTCTCAGTATTCCAACAAAAAAATTGTAGTCAAAAGAAACATGCCAACGTTTCCTTGATGAATCATGTACTTGAAACTTCTGATCATGTTACCTACTCAGACACCCAAGAAAAACCTGAATGGGAGCATGATACACATATAGAATTGGATTCTTTTTCAAATAATAACACTTCGGATTTACTTCCTCAACCACAAGGGAAGAATTTTGTGAAGTGTCGATGGGTCTAGCGAACTAAATTTACCTATGAAGTTGTTGTTGAGCATAATAAATCTCTCTTAATTGCGAAAGTATTTTCTCAACAAGAAGGCATCAACTACATTGAGACCTTTTCCCCTGTTGTGAAGATGAACTATGATCGACTAATTCTTTCTCTTGCTACTTGATTTGGATGGGAGATTCATTAGATGGATGTGAATAGTTCTTTTCTTCATGGTGACCTATCTGAATAAAGTTTCATGGAAAAAAATCCTGGTTTTGTGACATATTCTAACCTGGTTTGTCGACTCAAGAAGTCTCTCTATGGTTTGAAGAAATCTCCCGGAGCTTGGTATGCTACGATCGACAATTTATTTCTTCGACTTGGTTTCAAACATTGTGAATCTTATCAGAACTTATATGTACTCCATACTCAAGGAAATACTTTGATTATTGTTGTATATTTTGATGACCTTGTCATAACTAGAAATAACACTGATTTCATTCTTAGATTGAAGAAGAAACTTGGTGACTCGTTTTATATGACAGATCTTGGCATTATGCATTATTTTTTATGTCTTCAATTATTACCATTTTTGATGGCTTTTTTATTTATTAATATAAATGTGTAATGGACCTTTTGACACATTTTAAGATGACTGATTGAAAGAAGAATATTGTGACATCGTTCATACAGGTACATAGGCAGTTTGGATTCACAAACTTATGGGTGAACTTGGCTTTCTTGTTCAGACCTCAACCACCATCTACTATGACAATCGGAGTTCCATTTAAGTTGTTGACAACCCTATTTCCCACAGTAAAATGAAGCATGTTGAGCTCCATGCTCACTATTTGAGATAATTAGTTCATGAAAATGTTGTTTCTCTTGTCTCTCATAATAGATGACCAAGTAGTTGATATCTTCACTAATCCATTATATGAAGCTATATTTATCAAGCTCAGTATGATGCTTAGGCTTTAGGAAGCTGCAATTATGGGGGGGTGTCCTACTGACGTAACTTCACCTCCTAAATCTCCAAATAATTATGTGTTGAGTAGAGTGTTGGAACATCAAGTTATGATGGTTAATCACACTTCTCGTTGGAACATCAAGTTATGATGGTTAATCACACTTCTCTTGGAATCGGTTAGTCGATCAGTTGACCTATATCTGGAAATAATCATTCGGGCAACTGACCATAACTCTACATTAGTCGATCGAGTAGTCGACAAGTCTGTCATCTGAACATTTGGCCAGCAGTTGAAGAAATTTGGTCAATATATCAACCAACCAAGCAATCAAATATGATTTAGACACATGGAGGGTTGGGTCAACCATCCTTGTCGAACCGGCTAGACAATGTTGATTTTATGGATTCAACTTTGATCATCAATGGTTATATGTGGAGAAGATATTCCCAATTCCAAGGAAGTTGGTTATATTTTGAAGCTATAAATAACAAACTTGATGGGTCATTATCATCACCGTTTTTGTTGTGTACAAGATGTCCAACATGCGTGTGATGTTCTAATCACAATTTGTTGTGCTTAGGTGTTGTAATGGTGTCTTTAGAAACCACTTTTTTTCTTTGAAACTTATTCCTCTTCAATTATCTATAGTTTTGTTTTGTTTATCCATTTCGTATCAAGTTACACCCAATCCCCAACATTCAGAAATTAAGATATGCTCACTCAAGTACCCATACAAGGAATTTGCATGGTTATTCATCATTATTATTGGTTAGGATTCTACAACTGTTGTTCCAAAGTATTTCCATGAAGTTTCTATTTTTGATTGGGTGCGTATCATTTCAAATGAAGTCTCCTTTTAATTGGAAAATTTCCAAAAAATAAAGAAGTTTTATATGACTTATTATTTGATTTATGTCATAGTCTATTTCCATGTGTTTGAAGACTTACCACGATCAAGAAGTGTGAAATATAATAAGGGTCAGATACAATTATGGTATCTATCACTCTGGAGACACAAGGCCCCTTATCATTTTTACAAAGTACAAAGTGTTTTTCTATCTACATTGAAAAAGATGATTCATGGTTCTTGATGGGTGTTCTATATGCACTAAAAACACTTAAAAACCCTCAATTGAATTGTCAACCTGGGGTAAGTAAACTTAGAGTTTTAGCACTATATGTGCCAAGGCAGAAAGGCTAGAGGTAGTATAGTCTAACTAAGGAAATGGGCTATCTAAGGGCTAATCTATTCAAGCAAAGACTATTAATGATCAAACCCTACTAAGAAACTTAAACTATTTACCCTAAGTAACTTTTGAACAAAGGATTGATGGATAGTCCTAAGAAAGAAAATGAAAAAACCACTTTAAAACAAACTAGATTAATCATGACAATAAGCAAAAGCAAACTATCTATTTAATCTATCTAATGAGCAATAACAACAACAAACTACTTTAATTAACCTACTCAAATTCAATAAGCAACTATCCTATTAAAGCAAGTAAATAAGCAAGCAACTACCCTATCAAAGAAAATAGACAAGCAAGCAACTACCCTATTAAAGCAAGTAAACAAGCAAGCAATCAACTAACTAACCTATGGTAACTTCTACAACAAGTAAACTAATCAAGATTACTCAATAAGCAACTAATCAAACTAATAAGCAAGCGAGCTTTATTATTATTAAACTTCATAATTACTTCTAATTTACGAAAGGAAATCTCAATCTACTAAATTCAAAGCATCATGACAATAAAAGTAATCAACAACTACTCTTTAATCTACGATAAGAAAACTATTCGTTAATCTACAAAACCAAGAAAACTCAAATATAGTGTTGATGGTTATGGCTTCGGTGTCTTATGATATCACGATGGAATTTAACAATTAACGATAACTCAAGAGGGATAAACTCAATATTGACTTCGATAGCAAAGTAAAAAGTATGAATTAGGCAATCTAGTGAGAATTTAGCCATTATATAAGCAACATCAACTACTCTGCATATCCATGTGATTATTCGATCTATGCACTAATCATCAACAATATGAAAACACTATTCTTATTTAATTCAATTGCATTCTATGCTAGTGTAAGAAAATTCATACTACTTAAAGATTCATAATTGAAAACTAAACTCAATAATCAAGCTTCGAATTAAAATTGCAACCTAGATCTAAAAAGCAAATTGCATGAAATAAATTAAACTAATTCTATTTTGAAAAATTAAATTGCAAATGGAAAATACTCATAAAGGCATAACTTAAATCCTACTTTCATTTCAGCACATGACAAGAAATTAAATGAGCAAACTAATTGACAACTAGATAAGAAAAACTAAATAGAAAATAGATAGACAAACTAGAAATGAAAACTGAAACTAACAACTATCCATCCACTGAAACTTGCCAAAGAAACCATAAACTAACTACTCTGATTTAACTCTGTTTTTAAACTCTATTTCAACGTATGAAAAATCTAGCTATCATCTAATTATACACAAGGGTTAGTATCTAAAACTTGCAAGTTTGTTTCCTAACTAAAAGGTCATTACATATTAACACTAGCCTTCATAATAACCTACAAAACTATACTGAAACAATTAAATTATGAACAACAATTTACATAGTAAATAAACACAATAAAACTCATATATAGGAAATAAAGGAAATGATGATTACACTACTCGAATCCACAAGAAAACTAACTAAATATTCACCCAGACCATTGGTGGGCCCCCCAGCAGGTCGTGGCTACTCCTCAATGATGAATCACGAGCTCAAGCAACAAGATTTCAACATTAAAATGAAAGCACCGTTTTAGCAAAATATGTCTGAAAATGGAAAAACAGAGTTGAACTATCCTTTTTCTCTCCTAACTATTTGTCTGACCACTAAGGTGGTATTCATAGATTTTACAAGCTAAGAGGTCGACCACTGGAAGGGTCAACCTCCTCTAAAAACAACAAATCACATTCAATGTGTCTTAACCGCCGATGTCTTCTAGAAACAAGGCGAGCCAATAATCGCCCAACATAACAACCCAATTCGAGTTGTCAGAAGCTCAGTAGCTAGAGGTCATGAGCACAAAGAAAACCCATGTCTGTAATTCACCCATCGTCGGTCGCCGATATGATAACTGCCAAATCACCCATGGTTTTAGTGCAGGACGGGGTGTCGGATGGAGTGTCGGATGTAGTACCAGATGGAGTGTCGGATGAGTACCGGACGGAGTGCCGGATGAAAAAATGACCTGCGATTTTTCCCTGTGACACACAAAACATGAAGTAGTTTCCTGAAATCATTAAAACATGTTGAATTATACTCAAAACCATCATAAAACATAAATCATACATACCTGGTATGAATCACAACGATTTAATGCAAAAACTCTTCAAAACTCTTCAAAACTCTTCAAAACTCTTCAAAACAGGAAAATGTACATACAATATCGACCAAAAAGGATCTAATCGTCATCATTAAATTAACCATATCGCGGGCCCAATAGTTCTTCTACATAAATATTTTCAAATAAAGCCACAATTTTTCTTGTTGGAAAGAGAGTTTTCTAAGTATGAGACAATTTTAACTATATCATATTATATGGGTTTCAAGGAAAACCCTTTTCACTCCCTTTTTATGTTTCTGATAAGATTTTCATATTTTAGGTATGTAGACAATATATAAAGACCAAGTACAAAGTGCTTTTCTATCTACATTGAAAAAGATGATTCATGGTTCTTCTACATAAAGATTTTCAAATGAAGCCACAACTTTTCTTGTTGGAAAGAGAGTTTTCTAAGTATGAGATAATTTTAGCTATATCATATTATATGGGTTTCAAGGAAAACCCTTTTCACTCCCTTTTTATGTTCTAATACTATTTTCATATTTAAGGCATGCAGACAATATATAAAGAAAAAGTAGAAAAGAAAAGAAAAAAACAGTTCATTCAATTGCCCTTTAAAGTTGGAGAGGCTATTGTTAGAAATATCTCCCACTTGGATGAATTTGTTGTTTATTTTGATCTGTTCAAAATGAGAGAAATCCATGAATTGAATGGTTTTGATCGTAATGGATCATTCACGAATTATATGTTTAACATAGGATAAGCTTCATCTTTCATTAAGTCATCACAATTAGACGAAGGATCAAGGGATAACCAAACTTTTGGGTATGTGTTATATTCTTTGCACGGATAGATCTAGTGTTTGTGTTGCATCGAGCATGTGGGGGGATTAGAGAGTGGGTGGGGGATATCCCCTCCGTACCTAAGGGGTCACAGGGGGGCGAGGCTTCAAGGGCAGCGCCACTGGAAAAAAAAATTGGCATTTTTTGCGTTCATTTTTTGGCAGTGTTTTGGCATATGGTTTTCGTTGATGGTTTTCTAATTTTGGTTAAGGAATTAGAGTAGTTAACTAATTTGAGTCAATGGATTAGGGGTTTGGATGCCACGAGATCCTATATTTGTATTGTAATGTAAACAATGAAGATATTATGAATAGAATATTCGATTTGCGGCTCTAAACAAGTTGCTAGTTTTCCTAGTTTGTGTTTATAGTGTAAAATATGTGTAATGTGTGTGCGTGCTATTATATCTTTTCTGTTTTTATTAAGAATTTGTTTTCAGTAATTAAGTGTACATGATTAAAATATACCTTTGGTATCAGAGTTATTTTGGCTTCAACAGGACTCCTTTGTGTCTAAGGGTTTGGATCAGGTATGTGATAATCCTTGTTAAAATGGGAGATCAACAATATTGATTCTTTAGGTGAAAATAAATGGTGAGCAATTCAAAAATAGAGAACGAGAAATTTAATGGGAAATATTTTGAGTTGTGGAAGCTTAAGGTGGTAGATATTTTGGTAGACAAATATTAGTGGATCGCAGTGGATCCAAGTACTGCACCTACATAAACATCAACAGAAGACATGAAAAAGTTGGAAGATAAGGAAAAGAGCACAATCCGGTTGTGTCTCTCATATTAAATATTATTGAATGTGTTAGGGGAAGAGACAATGAAGGAATTATAGGATAAGTTACGGACTTTGTATCAATGTAAGTCTTTGTTAAATAAATTGTTCCTACAGAATAAGTTGTATAACCTAAGGATGAAAGATGGAGACTCGGTGACAGAGCATTTGAGTGCCTTCAATATTGTGGTAAGTCAACTATTATTTGTTGATATTAAGATTTATCATGAAGAAAAATGTGTCATTTTATTGTGCTCTTTATTAGACTCATGGGATAGTCTGGTTGTTTCCATAGGTTTTAATACAAATAATTTAAGTTTTGATGATGTGGTATCATTGTTGGACAACTAAGAGGGGGGGTGAATCAGTTGTCCCGTGCTTAAACAATTATGCTTCTTTTAAAATCTTTACAAGGCGCTCAATGATGATCAAAATAATGCAGGGAAATAAACAATGGCACATTCAGCATCAGTCACATATATATGAGAAACACATAGATAGATATTTACCAAGGAAACCCATACAGGGTAAAAACCTCTTCTTCTTTATATGATAAGTATTATTTACATTCTTTACATTATCATACATATGAGCACCAACTCATTGTGAGGCTACAACCTCTGGTTTTTGCAAGCTGCAACTTGCTGAAATAACCAACTCTCTATTTTTGTCTAGCACCCACTAGAAGGAAGCACCAACTCCCTAGTTTCTCTAGCACCAACTAGAAGGAAGCACCTACTCCCTGGTTTCTCTAGCACCAACTAGAAGGAAACACAAGCTGCTTGGTTTCTCTAGCACCAACTAGAAGGAAGCTTCAACTCCCTATGGTCAAGCATCCCCTTGAACCTCTGAGGACACCAATCCTCCCTAACACCTCCATTCCACCCTAGATTATGAATATGAAATACTGAAACCTATTACAGTGATATAGTGTTCAATAACAACTTACCAGTCTCATCACTGTTCTGCAAGATTTTGCTACTCAGAATTCCTCATTGTCTTCCAGCATGCATCCGCTACCCATTCTGTTCTTCTGCCTTTTGTGCTTTGTGTGAAATTCCCCTTCAATGCACCTTTTTTTTCCTATCCATTTCAGCTGCTACACCACCCCTTTGCTTCCTCACACATGCATTACTTCACCTCAGCAACAACAACCTCATCACTTGTCTGTGTCATGTACTTGTAGCTTCTGTACACCTTGTGCATGCAATGTACACAATGCGTCTGCTTTCTCACACCACATTCATCTCCTCCACATCTCGAGTGCTCTGTCTGATCATCATGGTAACCCTTCAGCTTCTCTGGCGGTTTTCCCACGCGTTCAAAATCACTGTATGTCATGCTGAGATTCCTCAGCCTCTCTGGCAGTCAAGACTCTTTGTCTTCTCTGTCTTAGATGAGCTTATCCTTTCTATTTTCAGCTACATACTTCAATCCCCTTCCATATGTCAATCGCCTATATCAATAATCCTCAATCCACTGGAAGATGCCTTGAGACTCTTCATATTCTTTGGAAATCACACTCAGTTCTCTTCGAGTCCTCTGGAAGAGATCATCATTTGTTTTAGTTGTTACACTAAGAAGCGCAAAAATATCCCTGCGATCTTGTTCAACTTCACCTGCACCATTGGATTGAATTCATAGAAACTTGTGTTTACTTCTCCATTTCGTACTTCGGCATTTCGGAATCCCCGTGGTAAAGATTTCGTTACACTCCATGTTCTGATCCCCGAAACTCCGAAATGGAGCTTATCTGAACTGACTCCTTCCCTTCTCGAGACCACCGATGGTGGCCACAGGCTGTGCCAAAAGGTGCTTCATATTTCACGAGTTTATAAACTTCATCGAGTCTGATCGACAGTTGAAATCTCCATAGATCCGACGGTCCATATATTATCACGATCTCGCATCTCACAAGTTTCCACACCATGCTCCGTTGACTCCAAGTCAGTGAAATTCCAATCACTTGCCACTTGTCCTATGATTCGATGGTCCATATCTGATCTTGATTCAACGGCTCATATCATATCGCGATTTTGGGGTTCGCGACTTCAGGACTCCTATGGTAGGAGTTCTTGACATATCCATCTCCCGATTTACAAAACTTCGAAAGGGAGTCAGATAAAAGGTCCACATAACCCCCTGAGATGGACGGTTGACAGGATTTCGGCATTTCACATTTTGCGATTTCAGGACTGCTATGGTAAGAGTTCTTGACATCTCCATCTCCTGATTTCTGAAACTCCAAAATGGAGTTTACTTCGGGGTTTCGCATTTCACAAATTCGGCAGGTTAGGGAACCCCGTTCCTTTGACTTCCCAGTCAGTGAAATGATGATCTATGTCCATGTGTCCTACTTGTAAATGGATGGTCCTCCTTGTTTCGGGACTTTGTATGCCCACTTCTCCTTCTACTTTAAAGAACGTGCAGTTTCTCCTTGATCCAACAATGGTCGGATCCCGCACTTGGATCTAACGCTTGAGATCTGTCCTCCTCTTCAACGTGCTCTTCTTGTCTACATTCAGTCCTGAAGGCCATCAAGAATTCAGGATGGGATCCAACGATCAATGATGCTTCTCCTCCCGAGATTACGCATCCTCCTTACTTGGGAGAATTTCTAAGTGTCAAAGGCCTCGACCTTTGATCCGCCTAAGATCCTGAGTACGCTATCTCTCTTGAGCTTTGGCAGTGAGTTAACCTCATCCCTGGTGCACACCTATGCACTGCGTTTGACTCTATGCTAATTCCTCCTAAGCTTACCTTGTCCTTGTTTTTCCTTTGTTTCATACTCTGATCTTGCCATCAATGACAAGCACATACTGCCTGTAAAGCATGCCAACCATCCTTTGCACTATCTCTTCTAATCTTATCGAGCTTTCTCTATAGTGTCTTCCCAAAATACTTATGGTTCTCGTCTGTTACATTCTTCCTGTACTCAAGCCATAATCACTGTTGTACTTTCCATCAATGACAAGCATACGCTGCCTGTAAAACATGCCAACAATCATCCTTATTGTTAGAGGAAATGAGGCAGAAGAACATAGAAGGACAGAGCACAGATGCATTATTTGCAAGAGTATGCTCCTAGGAAAGACATAGATATAAGTCCTCGAGTGGGAGATCTAAATCTAAGAGAAGATCTAGATCTCCCAGAAAGTTTGTAAAGGTATGTTGGGGATGTGGAAAAGAAGGGAACTACAAGAAGCAATGTAGATCCAAAAGTGTTGAGAGAGGGAGTGTTGGTTGTGGAGCTTGATTATATTCCTGATCCAAAGGTCCTTGCTTTCAGCCATGTTTATACCCCATGAAGACTTTACACCCCAGAATTATGTACACTCTTCCACACAAGGGAGTGCAGAGGGGGGGCACCCCCTCTGCTGGGTCTGGTGGGCTATCCCCCTGACTGGGGGGTTCGAGGGAAAGTGGGCCCCTGACGAGGGTTAGCGGGTGAATCCCCCGAAGGAAAAACTACCTTGTAAATGTATATTGTAATTTCATTGTAAATTTGGACCATTAATTATAAGGTCATAGATCTAATGGTAGAAATTATGTTAGGGTTTTTTTCCCTAGAAGGCAACCCTCTGTTATGAGGGAAATGTATTACGACTATGCATTATGGCGAGTATTGTATTCTAAGAGAGGAGACTATGAGAGAAAGAAGAGGAAGTTATAGCAGGTTTTTTTGTAGGTTGTATCCCTTCATTTGCTGGATAATAATAAAGGAAGGACCTGACAATTTCTCTGGTGGATGTAGCCCACACTGGGTGAACCACGTAAATTTGTGTCTCTATTGCATTGTGTATCTTCTGTGTTTTGTTTCCGCATTTGTTTTATTTTGTTTCTCTACGGTCCTGTTTTTCTAACAAGGAAGGGATCTGAAGATTCTCCTTATACATAAGAAAAAAACTCCCCAGAAGAAGGAGGGGATTATTAGACACACCAACTACACTGAGAGTGGGGGGGTGTGTGAATAGTGTAGGGCTCTTTTTCCCAAAACTTCCTCTTCAAAAAATTCTTAGTTAGCAATCACCATTTACTCATTACTTATTATTGTCATTTATAACCAGTTAAATGTGAACATATATTAGAAACATATATCAACAACTTATATCAATAATATATCATCAACAAATCATCATCACACAGAACACAAGGAACACAAGATGTATGTATAATTTTATTTTTATTGTGGACTTCAATCCTTGGGTTATCAGCAACAACTGAATAGAGTACAACTCTACAAGAGCACCATCTCTATAATGCAAGACTTAGCTTACACCCTCAACACCAACTGAGAGGAGGAAACAATCCTAAATATATGTTAATATTTCAACAGGTACATGACCTGGCGGTAGTTCAGAACGCATATGTACGCACCCTACCAGTAGTGAAACCCACGTATGTATGCGCTCTAGCTCACTACAGCTTGCGTATGCTTTTAGAAACTAGGGTTTCTGAAACTTCATCTTTCTGGCCCTTCAGACTCTTTCTCTTCTATCACATCCACTTATGATCTTGTCACTGTACTATCTGAACCATAGCCAATCTCAACACATCTATGTTCTTCCACAACAAACTCATTCTCCTCAACCATACAATATAAATTCTACTTATCATGTATAAACAACCAGTATACTATAGAAATCATATCAATATTGAATCATAAGAGTGCTACTGACTCCATCAACCAACACAAACGACATCACAACAACCATACCAAGAATTCCTTAAGCCTTCACTACACAACAAGCAAGAGTATCCATCAAGACAACAAAGTAACCATACTAGAGTTTCTATTGCAGATCTGAGCCCATAGAATGAAAATCTAGAACCTGCTTCAGTCTCCAAGAGCCTGTCATCAACTCAATCATAAGTCTTCATGACTTTACTCACTGTACGCATCCTTTCCTCATACAATCCATGTATGTATGTGCCCTAGCTCATTGCAGCCTGCATATACCTTAAAAAATAGGGTTTCTGAGCTTCTGAGACTTTTCTTGTCATGATCTCAGACTTGCCGAAACTTTGATGCGTCCATGAGATCCTCTAGATTCTCTCCCTCTCAAAATATATCTTCAATACATGCTCAAGGATGCACACAAGAGATACACAAAAGATACACAAGAGGTGCCTTTCACAAGAAACCCTTGCCTCTTATTTATACTCTCCAAGTAGTTATCTTCTAGTTCACTTCTAGGTCACTTAACCCACTTCTAGGTCACTTAACCTATTTTCCTCTTTTTAGGGTTAACCACTTTCCATAAATAGAAAGTTCTCCATTACTTTATCATTTAAATATTTCTTCTTGACTTTGTCACCTCACTTTATCATTTAAATAATCTTCTTTGATTTTGTTACTTCACTTTATTATTTAAATAATCCTCATTGACTTTGTCACTTCACTTTATTATTTAAATAATGATTTATTCTTTTCAAGCACTTTGACTTCTTTGATCTCTTGGGGATTCAAGCCAACATATGAGGGCCCTTCATCTTCGTAGGGCCATAAATCTCAAACTATGATGAGTTATGTGACATTCCACATACCACTGGAAATGGAATGACAAGCACTATCCATCTAGGATAGTTTCACCAGCAAATTTATTGATCTTCATCTCATTATTCCACATATAAGCATGGGTTCTCCAACCATACTTCTAGGATAAATCAACTGTAAAGCATCTTCCCATGAGGGATTTCACCATAAGGGGACCACTTTGGAGTTCATCCATTTGTACTCCTTATCAACCATAATGACTCATCTTTACATCAACCCATCTATGCATCATATCAATGACTATGATTCCACTTGTCATCTATCCATTCACATCAAGGACAATACATCAATCAATCAATAAATCAATCTTTTGGCATCAATCAATCACTTGAAATCAATCACTTGACATAAATCATTGGCTTCAATGACAACATGATCCAACAAGGATGTGTACTTGGATTCTTCAAGAACACATGAAGATCACGAGGCATGGTTGGTTGAATCAAACATATCCTTTTATATGAATCCCCAGAGGGATTGGTTTTGTGAATATGAAAGTTATGATGGAGGTGATGTTTTCCTCGGTGATGACTCACCAACCAAAATCATAGGACGAGGAAAATTCAAATTGAATTTCATGGATGGAAGGATTAGAACACTCCCTAGTGTTTTGCACATCCCAGTATTGGCCAAAAATTTGATTTCTATAAGAAAAATGGACGATGTAGGGGTCAAAAAGTGTTTGAGAAAGAAACCTGAAGGATGGTTTGAGGAGAAATGATGTTGCTAAAGGGAGTTTGGTGTGGAAATATATATAAGCTGTTGGGAAGCACTATTAGTGATGGGTGTCATAGTTCCATTGTTCCTGAGATTGGCGCTGAAGAAGAAAAATATCCTATAGTCTCTGGATAAAAGACTATGTTGTGGCTTCAAATACCAGGGCATATCGGAGAGAAGGGATTTCGACCACTACACAGTAAATGTATGGTTGAAAGTATGTATAACTTATCTCTGGATTTTGATTTTTGTGAACATAGTGTATATGGGAAGTAAAATCAGGTAAGATTCCCTTTTGGTGCAAAAAGGGCAGAGGGAATTTTACAGTTGGTGCACAATGATGTGTTTGGACCTGTGTCGGTTCCATCACTGGGAAAATATGTGTACTATATCTCATCTATAGATGACTTCTCTAGGAATACTTGGATATATTTTCTAAGGAATAAATATGAAGTCTTTGACCGGTTTAAATAGTTTAAGGCTCTTGTGGAGAATCAAACAAAGAAAACGACTAGGGTGTTGAGAACAAATAATGGTGGAGAGTTCTATGGAAATGAATTCAAAGAATTCTGTAAGAAGTGTAGTATAGAAAGGAAGAATAATACTCCACATACACCTCAACATAATGGAGTTGCAGAAAGGATGAACATGATGCTGATGAAAAAATAAAGGTGCATGCTCAGTGGTGTTGGATTAGGACAAGACTTCTGGCTAGAGGCAGTGAGTACTACATGTTACATGGTTAATCGATCACCATCATAAATGTTGGATGAAAATACTCCACATGAGGCATGGACTGGTAAGAAACCCTCTCTGGCACATCTCAGTGTATTTGATTGTGATGCAGTCAGAAGGATTCCTACATGGGGATCTGGAAGAAGAAATATGTATGAAGCAGTCAGAAGAATTTTGTGAAAGGAAAGAAAGAGCTAGTATGCAGGCTCAAAAAGTCCTTGTATGTGTTAAAGAAATCACCAAGGATGTGCTACCAAACATTTGATACTTATATGTTGGGACTTGGCTTCAAAAGGAGCAAAGCAGATCACTATGTGTATTTCAAATTAATTGGTGATGATCTTATTTATTTGGTCTTGTATGTGGATGATATGTCACTGATAGGAAAAAACAAGGAGATTATCTAGGATGTAAAATCCCAACTGTCCTCTAAATTTGACATGAAAGATATTGGTGTTTCAAAATTCATTTTGGGCATGGAAATTAAAAGAAATCGGGAAAAAAAGAAACTTTGGTTAAATCAAAGGAAATATATTGAGACAATATTGCAGAGGTTTGATATGCAGGAATGTAACCAGTCAGGGTTCCTAATCCTATAGGTGTAAATTTATATATGGATAAATGTCCCAAGACAAAGGAAGAGGAATATGACATGTCACATGTTCTATATGTGAGTGAAGTTGGTAGTTTGATGTATGCAATGGTTTGTACTAGATAGAAAATTCTACATGCATTGGGAGTTTTGAGTAGGTATATGTCAAAACCAGGGAAGAAGCATTGGACAATAGTAAAGAGGGTTTTCAAGTATTTTCATGACAATAATAGTTATGGATTATGCTACCAAGGAAGACAAAGATTTGATAGATTCTTGGATATACATGGTTTTGTTGATGTAGACTAGGCTAAAGATCTAGATTCCAGGAGATATACAAGTGGGTATGTGTTTAACCTGTTTGAAGGAGCAATCAATTGGATGAGAAGAAGACAGTCTATAGTGGCACTCTCAACTACAGAAGTTGAATACATGGAAACCACTCATGCAATAAAGGAAGCAATATGGTTATTGATATTTTTTTCAAGTATTGGGTTGGTACAACAAGTTGTAAGGATAGATTATGACAGTTAGAGTGCAATCTTCTTGGCGAAGAATTCGACTTATCATTCAAATATAAAGCATATTGATTTTCAATATCACTTTGTGAGAGACATGGTTGAAGAAAATAAGGTGTTTTTGATGAAGGTGGACACTTTGAAGAATGTTGTAGATTCATTAACAAAATTTGTGAGCACTGAGAAGTTCTCTTGGTGTAGAGAATCTATGGGCATTGTTTCCCTGGATTGTTGACTATGTAACCTTGTAACCTCCTGTATGCAAATAAAAAAACAACTGGGAGAATGTTGGGTATGTGTTATATTATTTTCATGACTAGATATAGTGTTTTCATTGCACCGGGTGTGCGGGGTGGGGGGTTTGGGGAAGTGCCCCTAATTTTTGTTTTGGTATTTTTTGAGTCTGTTTTTGGTAGTTTTTTAGCACATAGTTTTTTCTGATTGTTTTCTAATTTTGATTAAGGAATTATGGTTGCTGACTAATCTAGGTCAATGGATTATGGTTTTGGATGTTGAGGGATCCTATATATGTATTGTATTGTAAACATTGAAGATATGATGAATAGAATATTAGAGGTGCGGTTCTAAACGGGTTGTTGGTTACCGATTTAGGTTTCCAGGGTCAAATATCTTTGTAATGTGTGTGTGTGTGCCATTGTATATTTTCTATTTTTATTAAGAATATGTTTGTAGTAATTAATTATACAAGGTTAAAATCTACAAAACAACCCTAAGAAAACTCCCTTGAAAATCACCAAGATGATATTGACACTTTGATTAGCACCAATGATCAATATAAACAAAGAGGGCGAACCACAACAAGTGGTAACCCGATCTCAACCCATATTCCTCAGAAAATGTCTTCAAAAACTCGGAGAAAATCTCATGGAAACAATCTAGAACAAAGGAAGTCTTTTGCTAGAAATTATGGTAATGGAGGAGATAAAGGACCCCCTAAAAAGGTTATGGAAAAATCACACACAATTTCTAAAAGTTCAAAGAGAAAAATAGAATCTGCTAAAAAGGAAATCAAGAGGTTCAAGAGTCTGAAGTTAATTCCCAATATATGGAAGTTGATGCTATAATTGGAGAGCCCAATTGGGCAGAGCAAAGTTCATTTGAAAGTAGAACAATAGAAGAGGAATTGGATTGTAAAGAGCCATTATTTTTGGAAGAATAATTAGTTACCCTGCATTGTGCTTCTTTTAATCAAAATTCAAAGAAATCACAAATTGAGAAGGTTAATTTTAAAAACAAAAAGGTTGCAAAAAAATGGAACTTTGAAATAGATATTGTAGGAGTAAAACCTTCTAAGGTTTTAGAATTTCATCAGGCCACATGGGATGCCTTGAAATATTATATTAATGAACAAGAGAATATCAAGCATGAATGATTTCCACTGGATAGAGAAAAATATTCTATCAAAGTAGATAAATGCATGTTGGTCAAGGAGAATGAAGTGTTTGTTGGAAATGACTGCTGAGTGTGATGTCATCGATTCGAAAAGAAGTGACTTGTTTTTAAATCTTGTTGATCTAACAAAAGAGTCCACACTTAATAATGGAATCTATATTTCTTACAAAAGACTAATTGCAAGAACAACTAGAGGTTCTTAATACTTTAGGGGCTAGTGAATTTGACAACCTAAATGAATGTTCACAAGAGGAATTTGAAAGGTGGTTGGTCCATTATGTAAACAAGAATGAGGATCAAGATGATACAATTCATTAGTTAGGTTTTAAATTAAAATATGTTGAAGATGCGTTGTTCGATCTCAAAATCAAGAACGAGCTAATAGTCCCCCCCATGTGGGAGTATATTGAACAATGGTTATGAAATGCCTTGGTCAGAATAATTGATCCTAATTCTCAAGAAGCAATTACAATTGTTATGGCACCTCCAACTAAGAAGCATATAAAAGAAGACTCAACAATAAAATGAAGGAGGGTTCTTTCCATCATAGTGAGTCACGTAACCATTTAATTATGCTTTTATTTTCTTTATTTTCTCTCAGTTAGCAGTCATCCAACCTTTCTATTTCATGATCTGTGAATATCAAAGGTAGATTTATAATTGTCATTTCCTCTTTTCTTCCTGGTATTTTCATTTATTTATGGTCCAGGGGAGCCCCATCTCAGTCCATCCTAGTCTTCTAGGAAAAATGAATTTTATTTTATGAATACTATAAACTCTTTTAAAACATTTGTATATTTTTTGAGCTTCCCAGAGAACTATTTGGGGATCAAGTCTAGTGATTTCTCATACTTTGAGTTTTAAGCATGATATTTTAAGAGTGCATCTATCAAAATATCTTGGAGTTTTAATGGAAAATTTGAGTTCTGTACATATGTGGTCCTTAATTCTTATCTTGCCAAATGATATGTGTTGTTTTATACTATCATGGAAATGATGTTATGTGAGATATCTCATCTTCTTCTTTTAAATTCTTGTATAATATCTATCATTGTGAATATTCATCTCTGAACAAGCCTTTTCCTTTCTAAGACATTCTTCTTTATTGCATTTTCTGTATTTTTGTATTATATTTATTAAAAAGGAGTACCACTTGTTAGCGCTAGAAAATGCTCTTTGACTGTTGCGAGGGCATGCCTAGCACATCTTAGTTATTGCAATGATTTGTTTTGGTTGGTAGGTGGTTCAAACAGGTTGAAAGGATAAATATCTAGTAAAACTGCTTCAAAAATATACTCAAATGATCAACAAAACTTCATATAGTTTGAGGCATTCACACTAAAGGCTAGATAAATAGTGGACAATGAGATTTGGAGGAACAAGGAACATATATGGAGGCATAAGTGTCACAATTTGTTAACTCATACATTCACAAAGAATATATTCAGATCCAAAATCATGTTTTAAATCTGAATCAAATACTTGAATACAACTTACAAGAAACAAGTAATTAACAATAAACTCATCATTGTAATCGAAGCTCAATCTTTGGGAAAATCAACTCATTGCAGAAATTTTCATTGCATTCAAATAAGACAAAAAACTGAGATACATAGATGCACAATATGACCATCGGGATGTCTGAGTCCTCCCGTATGAAATGTTGCATACAATTAAACTCTTCCCTCATCTCTTATTCCTTCTACCTCTTCTAATCGAACACCATCTTCCTTTCAAGTGGAAGATCCCTCTCTTCTTTCACAATTCTTGCTTAAATATAAATTACAATGCTTAATTGAGAGTAACCAATTTAAACTAAGATCCAAAACAAAGGGATATGATCCTAATATATAACATAATATCATGATATAATCTCCAGGTTGAATGGATGAAGGTGTCATTTCTATTGAATGAGCATTTTTTAAAAACTTGAATTCCAAAAAAAATGGAAAAATCACTCTTAAAGCGCTACCTGTATCTCCCAAATGGTTCACTTTTTCGGCAAACATCTAATGTTGAACCTAATTTGGCCCGTTCTTGAAAAAACCAATGTTTTATTTTTTTTATATTTGATTCCATTTGCTTGAAGATCATGCCGCACGATGAACACAAAAACAGTCACCTACAAACATTTCTACATTTTTTTACCAAATATTGACCAAATGGTGCTCTTAATCTCCTTGATATTTCTGGATATTTGATGAGTTGAACAAGTGTAAATTATGATTAAGATAATGAATGAAGGAATTCCACCTGTTAGTCTCTAATTTTGTTTTGGTTTAGTGAGAAACCCTTATCCTAAACCCTTCTTACCCACACTTCATTTTCTATTTCCAGTTGATTTCAATTTTTTGTGTTTAGTATCTTATGGTTTGCATTACAGTTTTTGGATAGTTTATTTAAGTGTGATTTTGAAAGACACTATTTTTAAAACGAGGTGCCTCCTTATATGCCTATTTGAATTTCAAACTTTCAAATTTTTCTAAGTCATTAATAGCGCTATGGGAATAAGGCTATTCCCATAGCACCAAATAATCATGGCTTGATACACGCCTTCCATCCAGATTTCATTATGATGACATGAATCGTGGGTTGAGAGTTTGCATGTGTCCACGAAATCTTGGAAATCATTTTCAAATTCAACCGTTTCATAATCCGATTGTTGTGTACCCGCGCAGGACTCATTTTAATCCACCCATTTCTTGATGATCGTTGTATTATACATGTTCGATTTTGATGAATTCAATCTTGCAGTGAGGAATGTAGGTATTTTCTCAAAGGAACGATATACATTAACAATTGTAGGTGGCAAATTTGGAACCCAAGGGTGCAAGTTGCAGAATTGTGTTTTGATGGCGCCAAAGAGGAGTGGACAGGTTGTTAGAATAGAACCAGAGGGTACCGAACTTCTTGAAGCCTATCCTTAGATGGCTCAAAGGTTCAGAGATGTTGGGTGGTTTGAATTCCTTACCACTTTTCAGGGTTATGATGAGAAGGTCTCCATGGAGTTTGCTCTGAATTTTGATGGTCACGAGGTGGAAATCGGTAATATGCTGATGCTAGTGACAGAGAAGACTATCGCAAAGGCTTGCAAGTTGGTGGTTGGAGGAGAAAGGTGGTGAAAGAAAGAGCATGCGGTTACAGAATATGTAAACCAATTCTTGCTTCTAGATAAGCAAAATCTGGATTGGAAAAAGGGGAATACCTCGTAGCTGGATTCGACCCGAATGGCACACAGCTCTGATTGTGATCCACAGGTATATCACCTGCGAAGGTAGATTCTCACTGGTCTATATCTACCACATCAGGATACTAATGAATTTAAATGGTGATTACCCTTTAAATCTCCCTTATTTTCTGCTCAAAATCTTGAAAAAGATGTCAAAGAGAGTGCAATAAATCTCCACCAATGCTAAAAGCAGCTTGTTCCATCAAGTATTAATTAAAACCTTAGTCATGTCTACTTTGAGAGAATTACATAAGCCCTGGAGTTGGCTCACACAATCTTTAAACCCTATCACTCAGTCCAATAAGCAGGAGAAAGGAAAAGGGAGAAAGACCGCTACACAGAGACAAGATATTTTTGATGAAACCCCTGTGAAAGAGGAGATGTCTAATATCAGAGTGACCAGGAGGAGTAGAAGTAAAAGACCTACGTGTGATCCAGAAATTGAAACGTTTTCTAAAGAAGATGTTAAAGGGGAAAATGATTCAGATAAAGATCTTGATACTCAAACTACAGTCAATATTGAAACACCATCAACCAGTAAAAGGGGTGCTCCAACCAAAGGGAAAAGGGTTAAAGGTGTGTCTGTATCACAGAAACCTAGAAGGAATTCTACTAGGGTCACCAACAAGTATAGACTGAAGTCAAAGTCCATGTTTAATCCGTCAACCAAAGAAGAAAACATCATAGCCATAGAAGATGAATCTGAGAATGTTGAAGCAAGAAACAGGAAAAGGGTAAAAAGAACTTCATTGCCCAAGAAACCAATCAACAAAGGAAAAAGAATGATTTCACCACCCACAGGACCTATAACGAGAGCTTCTGTTGGATCATGTTGTCATTGATGCCAATGGTTTGATTGATTGATGTCATTGATTGATGTCAAGTGATTGATTGATGTCAAAGGATTGATTGATTGATGATTGATGTAATA
>SNQJ01S0099411.1:31035-52526 GCA_010110895.2 Picea sitchensis
AAACACTTGTCTCAAGGGGAGGGGCATGTTAAGCCCTAATATTGGCTTATTACCCCTTAATTGGGGCATATTATATTAGTAATGTTATTTTATTTATGTCGGCTTTAGGCCATTAGTTGTAATCATACCTCCTAGTCTCCTATATATACCAAGGGGACATTTTCATTTTGAATCATCTTGTACTTGAACATTTAAGTGGGTTAAAAGGAGGTTTCCCCTTCGAAGAGGCTTATTATCTGAAATTATCTCTTTTTCAAGGCGTTGAGTACTCTTTTTGAGGTTTTTCTATGCTATATTGATATTTGGTTCTTAACAGATTATATCCTAAAGGTAGCATGGAAATTTGCTACAATCATGATTTAAATGTTTTCTAGGAAATATGGCAAAGCCTACTTGTTTTTGGTCAGTAAAATGCTAAGACATCGATCTGTTTTACAAAATCAAACTAAATTCCTATTTTGTAGAGTCAAATGTAAATGCTGGCAATATTTGCAATATCACGTTGTTGAGTTGTGATCTATTTTGGGATTGTAGAGGCTCTTTTTGAATGAACTACCTTAGTAGATAGATATTATTCAAATCTAGTCATTAAGGCTATACTAGATGATAGGAGCTGGAAGTTGTATAGAGAGTTTAAATAGAAAGAGGAAAGACTATGTGAAGGTCGAAAAATTGGAGATCCAGGGGACCTTTTTGAGAAGCTCATTGTAAAAGGCATTTATATTCAATTTGACACTTAATAGCAAAGGCATATGGATGGTTAGACCCTCTTTTTTATACTCTGTTATTTCTTTATTCATGCTTGAATTCATTATTCAAATTTCAATTCTTTTTTATTCTTGATTGTTAATTTATACAGTGAAAATTTCACTGTAGAGATAATTTTTCAAGTTTTGATATCAAGCTGAATGTCTTGTTTCTTTATGACATTTTGAGATGAGAATTCATGTGAAGTTGATAAATTGGAGACTTCATATTCCTTTTTCTTATATTAGTTTAATCCATCTATGTGTCTACCTATTATTCAACCAATTTGATATGATATGTTATGATCTTGATTTTCATGTCATGCTGTAACCTTGAGCCAGTTTTCAACCACCCTACAAAAAACCAAATCATAAAACCTTAAAAATACTTTGCAATAAATGAATGATGCCCTAGCTTTCCCTCTCATAGTCAAGTGCAACTTTAGGGACTAACATTTTTGGTGTTGTTTCCGGGGACAAAGAAACGAAGAGATCTTCCCTGGGGAAACAACAAGTTTACATTCAGTTCTTGGTGGTGAACAAGATTTTGGATAATTATTTAAGACTATGATTATTCACCTAACGACTCCTCTATGGTAATTATAGCTTCTAAAAGAGAAGGTAAAGGACCTAAAACTCCTCTAAATTCTTCATCATCTAATAAGAGACCAGTAACCAGGAAAAATCTAGATCTTGAGCCTGTTGCAGCAGTTCCGGATCCTGAAAAGTTATTAAGAAAACCTAAAGTTCTTTCCGGCCAGTATTCAATCTTAAAGGGAAAATTATCTTCAGAAAGTTCTCAAGGACAATCCTCTGAAATCATCAAAACCCAATTAGATGAAGATGTGAATCCTGAAAGTGAAAATAAACCTATTATTGAGTCTGATATAGTTTCATTCCCTTCAACTATTTCAGAATTAACTCTAGAACAGTGGAAGTTACTTACTAAAATCATTAAAAAAGAGTATCTAGATATTTTTCCTGTGAATGAAACTTCAAGAGGTAATAACACATATATTAAGAATGAACCAGAGACACCTTCTTCGTCTCTTGGATCTGTCTCATCTGAGGATTTTAGATCACATTATTTTTCTTTTGAGAATCCTCTATTTCTCAACCCATTAGCTGATCTTAGTCCAGAAGAAAACTCCTTATCTGTTAAACATCAAGACTCAGGGACACCTTCTCCTTTATCATTACTGATCTTACTCACTCCCAGAGCTCCAAAAATAGCTAATATGGTTGCAGACAGGATGGACGAAATAGTTTCAGCAAGGTATGCTCCCTTGGTTCTTCTACAAGTCATGTATGCCTTTCCACCAAATGATTATATGAGATATTTTCCCATATTCAATGGAGATGGATCAATTACTGTTGAAGAGAATTTGAGTTCATTTTATAGTTTTGTAGATAATTTCAATGTAGAGCATGTTGATGTGTGGATGAGACTATTCGTACAAAGTCTAAATGGGGAAGCAAGAAAGTAGTTTAGGAGTTTGCCTCCTAATTCAATAGTTGATATCGTATCCTTAGATTATGCCTTCCTTAAACATTGGGAAAATAAGAAGGAATTTTTATACTACATCACCGAATTCGGTGCTTTAAGGAGGAAACAAGGTGAATCAATACCTGATTTTACCAAAAGGTTCAACCAGATGTATGGTAAAATTCTAGAGGAGATAAAACCTTCAGAGACATCATCTAAAATCACTTTTTCCAATGCATTGGATGCCGAATTTTCCTTGTTGCTTAGGGAAAGAAGAACCACTACTCTCATCCTGATGCAATATGTTGCTATCGAGGTAGAATCAAACATATTAGCAGCAGCCAAATTGAAGTCTAGAAATGAAAGAGATGGGAAAAAGCAAAATGAAGAATTGCCTTCATCTTCTAATTCAACATATGATTCTAAAATGGATGAAATGACTAAGATGCTGAAAAATCTAACATCTGAAATGGCAAGGTTGAATATAGAACAAAAACAACCCAGTAGACCTGGACAAGAGGGCGGTTACAGAAATCCAAATCAATTCAGGAGACCAAACAATGTACCTGAAATATTACCAAGAGAAAGAAAAAACCAAGATGACCAAAAGGTGTTACCTCCTTTTCAGAATAATGCAGTGGATGAGAATGATACATAAGAAGACCCTACAGTTCATTTCAATGATTCTGAATCATCTCCTCTACATGTGACACAACAGGATTATGAAGATCAACCATTGAAACAACCTGCCAAGGATAGTATTGTTGACATAAAGGAACTAGATAGAAATGTTTCTGCTTTCAGTTTAGAACACGAAATCAACAAAATCAAGATTTCAGTGCCATTATTAGAACTCATGAAAACAAAACCTTTCAGAAAGACCGTCCTCAAGGCTCTATAGGATCCATCTCATGTCACCTTTTCAAATACGGTCAATCTAGAGGATGAAAACCCTGCTATAACTATTGGAACTCACATTGAAGATAAAATTGATGCCTCTCCACCTTTTTACATTTCATTAAATATCCATGACAAGATATTGCACAATTGCTTAATGGATTCTGGTGCCTCGCATAATGTAATGCCCAAGGTGGTGATGGAAGAATTAGGTTTGGACATTACTAGATCATATCATGATCTATATTCTTTTGACTCCAAGAAAGTCAAATGCCTTGGAGTTATGAAAGTTGTGGTTGTTACTCTTTCCCAATTGCCTATAAAAAGCATGGTATTAGATGTTATCGTGGCTGACATACCACCAAAATTTGGAATGCTTCTTTCAAGATCTTGGGCTAAGAAGGTAGGTGGTACTTTATAGATGGACCTTAGCTATGCAACCATACCTATTTTTGGTGTGGAACAACAAAGATTATACAGAGAATTTAGATTGGGTTATTTGGTAAGTGATCACAATAATCCCACTAATCATCCTATATATGTTGTAGAAGATGATATTGGTTCTTCTATTTTTCATATGAGTGAGGAAATGGCAGAAGTATCAGTCAGAAAGTCAACAACTGTAGTGGGAGACAGTAAAGACAATTTTGTTTAGAAAATATATTTTGACGGCTCTGGAGCTGGTATTGTCTTTATTTCCCCTATGAAGGAGGTTATCCCCATGTCATATAAACTGGAATTTGACACCACTAATAACATCAATGAGTATGAATCTTTGTTGTTCGGTTTGAAAGTTGCTAGAGATATGGGAGTAGATAAGTTGTCTATTTTTGGAGACTCAGAACTTATGATTCACCAGATCAAAAATATATACCAAACCAAACAGAAAAGGTTAAAACAATACATAAATGAGGTGTTGGATTATGTGGATAATTTATTTTCTGCATTTAATATTACCTTTGTGCACATAAATTTGAATTACCAGGCCCACTCTTTGGCACTAGCAGCGAGCAACTTTAAAACTCCTATGTTTACTAATCTGAAATTCAAAGTTGAAGTCAGAAACAGACCTTCAATACCGAATAATATAAAACATTGGCAGGTTTTTAAGGATGATGAGGAAATTCAAAGATTTTTTAAAACTATTGATGAGTTTTCTAACATTTCAATTGACCAAGATGACAAAGATGGAGAAGCAGAAATACATGCTACATAAGTCCTTCAAGATACAATTGTTGGTCACAAAATCATTGAACTGAAGACAAACCATCTGCCCAAAGGTTTGGTCCCACTAGAAAGGTTATTCAATCATAATGATGTTTCCAGGAAGGCTATTATCCAAACAAAAGAAACAGATGTAGTAGACTGTGACATTAGTCCGGATGCAAATCCCAGGTTGGTAAAAATATCTAGGAAACTGTCACAAAAACAGAAAGAAGCATATGTTGAATTAATGAAACATTATTCAGACATTTTCACATGGTCTTATGAAGATCTGAAGGCGTTTGATATAGAGATTATTCAGCACAAAAATCCTCTGAAACCTGCATCAAAACCCGTTAAACAAAAATTCAGGCAATTTAATCCTTTTCTATTACCTATAATAGAAAAGGAGCTGAAAAGGTTGATGGAAGAAAAAATCATAGTGCCACTGAGATACTCAGAATGGGTAGCCAACTTTGTACCTTTCAAAATAAATAACAGAGAGATAAGGCTCTGTGTAGACTTCAAGAATCTAAACAGGTGCTCTCTGAAAGACAATTATCCATTACCAAAAATGGATCATATCTTACAAAGAGTTGTTGGTGCAAAGAGAATCTCTATGCTTGATGGATATTCGAGGTACAATCAAATATCAGTAATGGAAGAAGACAAAAAGAAAACAACTTTTACCACTCCTTGGGGCACCTTTATGTACGAAAAGATGCCTTTTAGATTGATGAACACAGGAGCTACATTTCAATGGGCTATGGATATCGCTTTCATTGGGGAGAAAGATAGGTTTGTGGTTATTTACCTTGATGAAATCACTATATTTTTGGCATCCGATGAAGAACATTTACAACACTTGAAGCAGACCTTTGAAAAATGCAGGAGGTATGGCATATCACTTAATCCTAAAAAATCTCATTTTTCCATGGAGGAAGGAAAGCTTATAGGACACATTGTTTCACCTGAAGGTATTAAAATAGATCCATAAAGAGTAAAGGATATTCAACAAATCGAAATTCCGAGAAATAAAAAGTCTATTCAGTCATTCATTGGTAAAATTAATTTTTTAAGGAGGTTTATACCTAACTTTGCAGAAATTGTCAAGTACATCATTGACATGTTGAAAAAGGATGCAGAAATTAAGTGCATACCATAAGCAAGAGAATCCTTTGAAAGTATCAAACAGTCTATCGTTCGGGCACCTATTCTAATTAGCCCAGATTAATCCAAAGAATTCATGATTTTTTCATTTGCATAAGAGAATACCATAGTTGTTGTTCTTCTGCAGATAAATGAACAAGGATGCAAGTATCCTATCTCTTTCTTTAGAAAAACCCTCAGAGACTCTGAATTGAAGTATGATTTAATAGAAAAATAGGCCTATGCCTTGGTAAAGTCTTTAAAATCCTTCAGAGTATATGTTCTTCAATCTAAAATTACAGCTTATGTCCCAAGCAGTGCAGTCAAAGAAATATTGGTTTAGCCAGATTGTGAAGGAAAGCAAGGGAAATGGATAACCAAAATACTGGAATATGATCTCACCATAAAGCCTACTCAGCTGATAAAAGGACAAGGCCTCGCCAAATTAATGACATAATCTAATTGCAAAGAAATTGGGTTATACCATCTTTCAGACATGACACAAGACTCTTTTGTCCAGATTGAAGAAATAAATTTACAGATAAACAATAAGTATGTTTCTTCAAAATGGTACAAATATATCGTATTTTTTTTGCTTAATTTTCAATCTCCCCCGTAGTTGGATAAATCAAAATTTAGATCATTAAAGTTGAGAGCTGTTAAGTACTGTATTGTTGATCATACCCTGTTTTGGAAGGACCCAAATGGTTTTCTGTTGAGGTGTGTGGACGAAAAGGAAGCTAAACAAATCTTTCATGATCTGCATCATGGTGTCTGCGGATGCCATCATCATTGGAAGGCTACTGCCTACAAGATTCTTAGAGCAGGCTATTATTGGCCAGTTCTATTCTCAAATGTTTTTGCTCAGGTCAGGGCATGTGAACTTTGTTAGAAATTTGCTGGAAAGCAAAAACTTATATCCCTGCCTCTGAAACCAATCATCGCCCATGGAATGTTTCAACAGTGGGGATTGGATTTCATTGGAGAGATTAATCCGTCATCCTCAGGACAACATAGATGGATTCTTATAGCCACATATTATTTTACGAAGTGGATTGAAGCAATTCTGACTCGGAATACGACAGACAAGGTAATCATGGAATTTCTAGAAGGATATATTTTTTCCAGGTTTGGTTGTCCTAAAAATCTGGTCACTGATAATGCACAGGATTTTAAATCAAATTCCATGATTGAATTCTGAAATAAGTATATTATCAAATTGGTTCATTCTACCCCCTACTACCCCTAAGGGAACGGATTGGTAGAATCTTCCAATAAAACTCTGATAAGGATTATCAAAAAATTATTAACAGAAAATATAAAATCATGGGATTCCAAGTTAAAGTTTTCCCTTTGGGTTGATCATATTAGTAACAAGAAGTCTATTGGGACATCTCCTTTCCAAATGGTATATGGGACAGAAGAAATTCTCCCAACTCAATTGGGCCTGCCGGTTTTAAAGTTTCTGGAAGAAGAACTAGAGGAACCTAATGATGTCCAAAGTAGAATTTTTCAGATGATTGAAGTTCAGCAGGTCAGAGAACAGGTTAATCAGAAAGTTGTTGCTCATCAGAGAAAAATCAAGGCTACATTCGGTAAGGGAAATAAGAAATATGTTTTCAATGAAGGGGATTTGGTGTTAAGATGGGATGCCAGGAGAGAGGATAAAGAAAAACATGGAAAGTTCGATAATCTATGGTATGGTCCTTTCAGGGTAGACACGGTAATCAACAATAACACTTTTCTCCTGCATAATTTAGATAACACTGAAATTTTTGGGGGCCCAGTGAATGGGAGGTTCTTGAAGCACTATTTTCTCTAAGGGCTCATCAAGTTTTCAATTAGTACAATAGGTTTTTCCTTTCAATAAATACTCCATATACCCAATGGACTTGTTTTTTTTTACAGTTATGATGAGAATAAAAGACTGATAGTAGCAGGGGAATTAGTAAATCAGAGATAAAGGAAAGGCAGTGGTATGCAGTTCTTGGAGTTTATTATCAAAACTCCATCCCCAAAAGGAGACAATGTTAGTCTCTAATTTTGTCTTGGCTTAGTGAGAAACCCTTGTCCTAAACCCTTCTTACCCACACTTCATTTTTTGTTTCCAGTTGATTTCAATTTTTTGTTTTTAGTATCTTATGGTTTGCATTACAGTTTTTGGATAGTTTATTTAAGTTTTATTTTGAAAGACACGATTTTTAAAACGAGGTGTCTCCTTATATGCCTGTTTGAATTTCAAACTTTCAAATTTTTCTAAGTCGTTAATAACGCTACAGGAGTAAGGCTATTCTCGTAGTGCCAAATAATCATGCCTTGATATGCGCCTACCATCCAAATTTCATTATGATGACATGAATCATGGGTTGAGAGTTCCCATGCATCCACGAAAGTTTGGAAATCATTTGCAAATTCAACCGTTTCATAATCTGATTGTTGTGTACCCGTGCAGGACTCATTTTAAGTCAACCATTTCTTGATGATCATTGTATTATACCTGTTCGATTTTGCTGAATTCAAGCTTGCAGTGAGGAATGCAGGTATTTACTCAAAGTAACGGTATACACTAACAATTGCAGGTGGCAAATTTGGAACCCGAGGGCGTAAGTTGCAGAATTATGTTTTGATGGTGCCAAAGGAGCGGACAGGTTGTCAGAATAGAACCAAAGGGTGTCGAACTTCTTGAAGCCTATCCTTAGATGGCTCAAAGGTTCAAAGACACTGGGTGGATTTAATTCCTTACCACTTTTCAGGGTTATGATGAGCAGGTCTCCATGGAGTTTGCTCTGAATTTTGATGGTCATGAGGTGCAAATCAGTAAGGTGTTGATTCTAGTGACAGAGCAGACTATCGCAAAGTCTTGCATGTTGGTGGTTGAAGGAGAAAGGTGGTGGAAGAAAGAGCATGTGGTTACAGAATTTGTAAACCAATTCCTACTTCCAGATAAGCAAAATCTGGATTGGAAAAGGGGAATACCTCGTAGCTGGATTTGACCTGAATGGTACAAGGCTCTAATCATGATCCATAGGTATATCACCTGCGAAGGTAGATTCTCACTGGTCTATATCTACCACATCAGGATACTAATGCATTTAAATGGTGATTACCCTTTAAATCTCCCTTTTTTTCTGCTCAAAAGCTTGACAAAGATGTCAAAGAGAGTGCAATCACTCTCCACCAATGCTAAAAGAAACATGTTCCATCAAGTATTAATTAAAACCTTAGTCATGTCTACTTTGAGAGAATTACAGAAGCCCTGAAGCTGGATCACGCAATCTTTAAACCCTATCACTCAGTCCAATAAGCAGAAGAAAGGCAAAGGGAGAAAGACTGTTACACAGAGTCGAGATATTTTCGATGAAACCCCTGTGAAAGAGGAGATGTCTGATATCAGGGTGACCAGGAGGAGCATAAGTAAAAGACCTAGGTGGGATCCAGAAATTGAAACATTTTCTGAAGAAGATGTTAAAGGGGAAAATGATTCAGATAAAGATCTTGATACTCAAACTATAGTCAATCTTGAAATGCCATCAACCAGTAAAAGGGGTGTTGCAACCAAAGGGAAAAGGGTTAAAGGTGTGTCTATATCACAGAAACCTAGAAGGAATTCTACTAGGGTCACCAGAAAGTATAGACTGAAGTCAAAGGATATGTTTAATTTTTCATTCAAAGAATAAAACATCATAGTCATAGAAGATGACTCTGAGAATGGTGAAGAAGGAACCAGGAAAAGGGCAAAAAGAACTTCATTGCCCAAGAAACCGGCCAGCAAAGGAAAAAGAATGATTGCACCACCCACAGGACCTGTAACGAGAGCTTCAACCAGATTAGCAAAAGCTAAAGAGATGGCTAAAGGTATCAATGAAACCCCTAAAGATAAACAAGATTACTTTGAAGACTCAGATCGCATATCAGATGTTCCTGAAGCTATAGATTCAACAAGTTCTGATGAATAACATAGCTTGGGATTAGTCTCAAAGTACCAAGTTAAAGAAAAAGAACCCAAAGTTTCCTTAAACCTGAATGAACCTGCACCTTTTGAAGAATGCTCAGGATTCAGATTTAAAATTAGAACTGATAAAGAAAGGATCAAGGAGTTTCAGAAAACAATAAGATAATTAAAGAAATAAAAGGCATAGATAGAACAATGGAATGCTCGCCAGCAAGAAAGGATTCAAGGTTTTAAAAAGAAGAAGAAAGAGAAAAGGGAATTTCTCAAAGAAGTCAGGGAGATTAATTTCAGATTCTATTGGCACAATGTTGTGCTTACCACAAAGCTCAAACAAAAAAATGCTAAAGCTACTGTTGTGATTATATCCTAAAGGTAACATGGAAATTTGCTACAATCATGATTTAAAATTTTTCTAGGAAATATGGCAAAGCCTACTTTTTTTTGGTCAGGGAAATGCTAAGACCTCGATCTGTTTTACAAAATCAAACTAAATTCCTATTTTGTAGAGTCAACTGTAAATGTTGGCAATATTTGCAATATCAAGTTGTTGAGCTTTGATCTATTTTGGGATTGTAGAAGCTCTTTTTGAGAGAACTACCTTAGTAGAAAGATATTATTCGAATCTAGTCATTAAGGCTATACTAGATGATAGGATCTGGAAGTTGTATAGACATTTTAAATAGACAGAGTAAAGACTATGTGAAGGTCGAAAAATTGGAGATCTAGGGGACCTTTTTGAGAAGCTCATTATAAAAGGCGTTTATGTTCAATTTGACACTTAATAGCAAAGGCATATGGATGGTTAGACCCTCTTTTTTCTACTCTGTTATTTCTTTATTCATGCTTGAATTCATTATTCAGATTGCAATTCTTTTTATTCTTGACTATTAATTTATACAATGAAAATTTCATTGTAGAGATAATTTTTCAAGTTTTGATATCAAGATAAATGTCTTGTTTCTTTATGACATTTTGAGACGAGAATTCAGGTGAAGTTGAAAAATTGGAGACTTCATCTTCCTTTTTCTTATATTAGTTTAATCCATCTATGTGTCTTCCTATTATTCAGCCAATTGGATATGATATGTTCTGATCTTGATTTCCATGTCATGCTGTAACCTTGAGCCAGTTTTCAACCACCCTATAAAAAACCAAATCATAAAACCTCAAAAATACTTTGTAATAAACAAATGATTCCCTATCTTTCCCTCTCATAGTCAAGTGCAATTTTAGGGACTAAAACCACCCATTTACTATCATGGAATTCCACAAAACAATGACAAAAATACTGCTAACACCACCTCTAAAAAATGGAGAAAAATGATCTTTGTGATATTGTCTCCAAGACTTTGAACAGTGTTGAAGATCAACAGTACCCAATATTACCCCATCTTATCCTCCCTAGGTACATTAAATTCCATCCCCCTTGGCATGTTTCGTCCTCAAAACGTGATAAGAAGACATATAATATGGCCTACTGAGTGTTAGAACACTTAGATTTTTCAACTTTTATTCTTTTGTTTTTGCCTCTTAGAAATAAAATTTTACTAAAAACAAAAAAACTTAGGAAATTACCTTAAAATTAAAATAAATTTATTGGTCGTTATACATAAATAAAGTTCTTATAATAACGCTCGTCGATGAGTTGTAATTTTTGATCAAATGGTTCTTGTGATATTCAAAATATAAAATCGCTCGAAGTTTAAAAGAAAAGATTTAACAGACACTTTGGAGCTTCGCGCTTTGGGAGTTTCAAGAAATATAATACAAAAAACCCCAAATCTATGAAGTCCCGAAGAAACTTCCTCATGACAATTCCAAAAAGGACTTACAGATAAGTCATAGGCGATGTGTCATCTAAAATTTTCTGGGGCTGACACGTGTCACTTATTTTTAACATTTGTGTATGATTATTCGCTTGATTTCAAGTGACACGTGTCACTCCCCCTTTTTTGACATGTCACCAATAATGACGTCACCTCTGCCACATCACTTTAGGAGATTTCCCTTCGGGGGTTTAAAAAAAATTGAGTTCACAAATCGTCGAAGTATCAAAGTGCCGAAGTAATAAATATTACAAAAAAACAAAAGTGTTTTAAATAGTTAATAAAACATTTAATAACTTTAATTAATCATGATTAAGTGTTAATTAATCACTTCGTTATTTCAAGCTTCGGGAAAATTCTCTTGTGCTACATCCAAAATTCCCAAACCTCAAACCGCTGAAGTGCGAACCACACTTTTAAAACAAACAAACTCCCAGAGCTCCAAAGCTCCAAAGTTTCAAAGCCCGGAAATACATATAACGGTTCGAACGACTACTTCGGAATTCAGCCTTTGGAGGATTTCTATCATACTTCATCCAAAATCCCTGAATACCAAACTTCTGAAATACTTAAGGATAATACAACGTTTAAAAGAATGATTAATTAAAACACAAAAGTGATTAATTAGAGATTAACTTCTTCGGGAATTCGACCTTCGGGAAATTTCTTCCCTATCTCATTCAAAACCTCTGAACACCGAACCGACGAAGTATTAATGTCATTTATGATTGGCCAAAGTTAACGATTTGAATAAATATTTTGAATCATCGGTTAATAAATTCCATTAGATGTTAAATAACTTCCTTGTTAGTAAATCAACACAAAGATTTCTAGACTTTATGAATAAAACATTTCAAATTTCAAGTCATTTTTACCATTTGCAATTAGAAGTTTTCCTTGCAGTATAGAGCTTACAGACTTCTCTTGTTTCAGGAAGGATAATTTCATTTCTCAAAATATTATGGTGCCATGCAAAGCTGGGAAGAAGCAAGATGCATCAACTAGTGATTCTAGTCCAAACACATATGTTCTATCAGATACCAATCCACAAATTTTGGATACTATTAAATCTTGGAAGAAGGTTTATGATATCTTAGAGCATGAAGTTATTGAATGTCCAGATGATTCTTCCGAGGAATATGATGAGTCCTTCTCAGCCAAGCTTAGATTGATAGCACAATCATAATTGCACAAGATTGTTGCACAACCCAAGATTTTACCCTACAATGATATGATAAGTTGGGCTCTAGAGCACGTCGACATTCAAACCAGAAGCATTATCAGCCATCAGAAGACCTCTGTTGGCTCTTTTCGACTGAAGAACTTACAAGTAATGTATAAACTTTTTGCTACACCCAAATATACTTACAATGCAACATTTCTCCTAGAATTTGAAAGAAAAGAATGCATTCAATACGTGAGGAGTGGTCATGATATAATCAAGTCCTCGTGGGGACATCCTAACAAATTCAAGACCGACGCTCATCGTATGTATTCCATGATGTCCTTAGATTCTCATATCTTATATATAGCCATGTTGCTTTTTCATTTATTCGAGAAAAAGAACCCTGGACATTTCTGAGTTGAGTGGGTGGCCATAATGAATGAAGTAGCTGAGGGCTACACTTTGAATTGGGATAAACCTAGCTAAGGAAATCACTGAGTATCAATCATTGAAATCAAAAGGGAAACCTGCTCCTTTTTACATGTCTACATATATCATGGATGTCATTTGTTTTATGACCCCATTCCCCTTGATGAACTGGAGTTGGACCTTGGACAGTGTTGAACCTATACATTTCTACCAGTCCAAACTATGGGAAGAAAATGTTAAAGCTTTATTTTACGAAATTTGTCACAATGTAGTGGTACCAATTCATACAACTATCTATGGCCACCCATCACCCAAGATTTCAGAGAAGATTATGGGAAACCTAGGCACACTTGCAGGCTGGTACATTGACGATAACTTCTCCTACATTAGAGTGTTTGGTATATCCGTTCCTCCTCACGCCCTTCCACAATTTTTACTTGACAGACTGGTGTGCAGATAAGTGGCATACCAAACATTAGCATGAGGTATCACCAAGGACTTTAAAGCAACTCAGAAAAAGGTATGGCCAACTTTCCCCAATCAGGTTGATATGTTTACATTGTTATATTTTGGTCATACCAAATTCGAGGCTACAACCCTGGAAGATGTCAAATTAGTTGACATCGAATTCAAAAGATACGATCCACATAAAGTTGTAGAGAATCATTTGGTTCAATACAACTTGAAAAGGTACATTTATGAAGAGTCTCCTTATGATGAGATTTTCAAGGGAGGTAGATCCTATGAAGAAGTCCAAAATAGATTCCAGACTCTGCCTCCTGACCAACAGGATAGTTTCCTCAGCTTTCAAAAGCATAGACAAAACAAAATGCCTAAGACCTTACAAGTGTTAGAATATAATGAATGTGCTCGTTTAACCATAGACAATATAGCAATATTGTCACCCAACCATAGGCCGAAGCCACCCCCGAGCACATTAACCTTGATAGAGAATCATTCTAGAAGCAAACCATAGATAGGATAGCCAAACAAAGGTGACACACCTTTCTCCAAGGATAGCGCACAAATAAAGAGCAACAAGAGATGATCAGAGAGTCCAAACAATAACCAAGAGAGACTCCAAGCTAAAATTGAAATCTACTAGCTACAACAGCTGCAACAACAACTCTCCTCCAAACTTGTGCACAAACTGGACAACTGCAGTGCGCACAAGTGTTGCTTCTACAGTTTTGAGAATACTGGCCAGAATGAAGTCTGGCCTCCTGTATTTATACTAATTCTGGCAGACTGCATGGGCCGACTTCTCATTCTGGGTACTAATTATTTAGTATATAACATTTCCTTTATCCGACTTCTTCTCTTGGAGGCTAATAACCTAATACAATTCATTCTCTTGAGCTGACTTGTCTTCTAGGTTTATTAACCAATTAATTAGGGTTTCTTCTTGCTTCCCAGAATATTCTATTCTCGTCAGGTTTACACGTGGAGGTAAATACCTCCTGCAACTACCATAATATCAACACTCCCTCCTAGCTAGGGAGGTATTTAAGGTAATGGTTTTGAGCACAAACATACCATTCACTCGGTAGAATCAACATAGTCGTATAGACTATCTCATGATTAAATCATGAGCACCATCATCACTATCAGTGTCATCAACTGCATCATCTCTCGAAACCATACTCCATCTGAGTAATCATACATGATGTTGGATAAGTCACTCACTCCATAGAGTGACACAAGAACCATTATTCTAATACGGACATATGTCCTAGAATAATGAATGTCCTGGACCTTTTTTCGTTTGGGGAAATCTTTGTCCATTGATCATCCATCTAGCTGATAATCATTTCCAACACTAATAATAGTCTTCAAGGCAATCAGAACAATGTCATTAAATATAATACAACTGTGTCTATCCATAGTAGTACACAACTACAATCCAGTGGTACACTACCACACCAAGTAGCACACAAATACTTGATCAATGACATATAGTCACAATCAGTGGAACACATCCACCACAGTAGTATACATCTATTGTCCAGAGACATTCAGTCTCCATTACAATCATATCATCTGATATCAACCTGTACATAAAACATTGTTATGATATAAACTGAATCATCTGGGCCATTCTTCCACTCACATCAGTGAGATCTGAAAGAGCATCTGCCCTCAGAAGGTAAAACATCAATGATGATCTATCTGGACTATTCTTGTCAAGTAAGGAAGAATATTTGTCCCGATTTCTAAGCCTGGACCATTCACCTATATGGGCCATTACTCTGCCACTAAACAAAGTGCAACATGGAGAGAATGAGTCTGCCCTAGGGAATGCATGTCCCTGATTGTTGAACTTGGACCATTCACCTATCTGGGCCATTCCTTCGGCACTAAAAAAAGTGCAACCTGGAGAGAATGAATCTTCCCTAGGGAATGACTGTCTGAACCATTTCCTAAGGAAATGACCATCTTGCACCAACCTCCAAAACAAACCATTCTTTGAAACTACTCACAACTGTGAGATTCAAAAGAATGACTGTTCGGCAAGGCAAACTAGTCTTCTTGACCACTACTGAGAGTGATCTCCAAGAAGAGAGATTGTCCTAGACCATTCCCCCACACTGGCCACAAGGATAATATTTGTCTATGGTACATCAACAATCCAACGAACCATTTCCATTACGAAAATTACCATTCGATCTAGACCATTTTGCGAATGGAAAATGCCTGTCCGTCAGAAATCTCAAACCACTTTCCAAACTAGAAAGGAATTGCTCATCTTGGACCATTTTTCAAACTGAAAATGATTGTCCATAAATCGATAACACATCAGTGCTCGCTCCCAACCTGGGAGTCATCTCTTCCTTTTTCAATAAGGAAGTCATCTCCACGAGCTCCATCTTGTTTCTTGAGTATGTAAACTCTTTCTTCTTGGACAAATACTTTACAAAAATATTTTCTTATCTGGTCATCTATGGAGATATATTGGAGAACCATTTATCCTTTCTGGACCTCATCATAGATAATGTAATGCTTGATCTCAATGTACTTCGGTCTTTCTGGAACACTGGTTTTTTCTGAAGGCTTCATATAGCTCTGATCATTATAGTATATCATATTTGGATTCAACTCTTTTGTTTCTTGCTAATTCACAACATCGTGTCGAGGGTCAAATTGGAACATATACAAGTGGTACTTCTTATGTTATCATGAGAGTTTTTCATGGATTAGCAATCCATCATCCCAGAGTTCTGAGTAACCATTCTGATACAATATCTATGTTATAGAAATTTTTCACCACACTTCTGTTGTGCATTGGAGGTTCTCCACCAAGTTGTCTTCTTCTGCATACAAGGGTCTCTTTCTGGTATACCTCAAAGCCTTGAGGTTTCTCGACATACACTCTTTGTTCAATTATTCTGGAGAATAGTCTTTGCATTCATCTGATGTAAACTCCAACCCATGGATATTGTGGAGCAAGCAATCATCATAGTCTTCTCCCTCCATCTGGGAGAAACTTTAGTTCTAGCTATTGCAATGCTTCCATTCATAAGTCTTCCATACACTGTTCTTCATCACAACTTCCATTTCTTCTGCTTGATTGCTTCTAGTGGGTTTTATTCAAGCTGGTAGTCTTGTGATTCTTGATACAATGACTGGTTGTTCTGGCTTTTCTTTCTTTCTTGGAATCTTCATGTTCTTTCTCATGTTTCTCTTTAGCTCTTGGGTCCATGGATTTTTCTATAGATTCCATGCCCTAAATATTCCAACTTGTTTCTTTCATCATAGGATCATGGATATGGATGGACAACCAGGGATTCTTTAAAGCTTCCTTTCAAAGAGGACTTCTTTTAAGCTCACACTGAACACGTGTTTCTTTTCATGGTTGCTACGATGGATAGATACTTCATAATCTTCAATGGATCATATAATTTAGGATTAGCTCCCTCCTAATCCTTTATTCATGCATGAATGCATGCTCTTCTTTTGGAAAGATATAATTGGCTCCCTCCATCTAATAGAGTCCATGATTTCGTATACAACCTTATTGCTTTCTGCAAAGTGTCACAAGTCCTTTTCCAATTTCCTCTTGATTGTTGACTTCTTTTCTGTCTTTGTTATAGCAAGACTTGCCTCACCATTGATATCTTGCACAGAAGGAATTTTTCCATTTCCCTATGCAAACTTATCAACCCCCTTTTTTGACAAATCCAGAGCTAAAAATATATATTTTTCCACATATATGCTCCCTAACAGCTTTGCAAGATGTGTATACGCTTGTTGCTCCACTACAACTCACGTATATCGAGATTTGTGCCAGAAAATACAAAATGAGGTCAGGTTTCCATGCCACGACAAAATATCTCTGATCTTTGGCCTTCCATATATTGGAAACTTTCCGACTCAGCCCTTCTGTTGCATTCTGAAGGCTATAAGAGCACAATTTTGAGCTATGGAAAAAAAGAGAGAAAGCATTCAACTTTGAGAGAAAAGTTACTATAGAGAAATTACTTCATATTGAATCTGCATCCCTTTGTCCCTCAAGTCTAAACATAGTGTTTCAGCCCCCAAGCTCTTTCCTTATTGTCGAGAGGACCTCATTACCTCTTTGCTATAAGCTTGCCTTTGGTGGAGGATTGAAGTGGTGGAGATCCAGTTGGAAGGAACTTGGTTTCTTGTTTTCGAATTGTGCCGACACAGAAGTCTGTAATGTTGATACTTCTGTTGATCAATTATTAATAGAAATACTCCTTTCCCATCCTATCGATATCTTGAAAATATATGATTATTATCCATGGGCATGTTTGTAATGTTTATTAATGGATTGTGCTATCTGATGTGCTAACTCATTTTATATATTGTCACTATATACTTGCATCTCTTGTTTTTTGATAACTTCTTGTAGGTGTAAAGCTTCGGGTCAAAGTGCTCGACGATGGAAAGACAACAAATGATTGGATCGAGGTAGGATTATTTCTCGTATTGCACACTAGTTTATATAGCACATGTTGGAATTGAGTTGATTTCTGCAGTCATACCTATCTTTTATGGTTTACCCTTGGTCATAGAGAGTTTTTCCCTTGTAACAGAATTGACAACTCCACTGGGGAGAGATCTTCTTTCTAAGGGTTGAAGTATTTTTTCTTCTTACATTTCTCTTTTTCCTTTATGTTTCTTGTCGTATCACAGTTGGAAAGAGTCTGTTCACTCTGGGTCTGAGTTTTTTATCCTTTTATCCTTGCCTAGCCTTGTTTTAAAAGACATACGCCCTTTTTTCCCTGACAACCGTGTATACACGCTTGATGTCCCACTGCAAGAGGCGTATATATGCCCTTTTCTCTTGAACAGTTGTGTATACCACTTCCCCTTGCTTGCTTGCTTGGTTTAGTGACTGTTGGGAAGGTTTTGAGGATCACTAAGCCTTCTTAGGTCTCTGTGGTGCCTGTTGAGATTATTTGGGATGACAGGAAACCTGTTTGGAGTTGAATTTTTGGGCAACATCTTTCTCTTTGTTTTCCATTTTTTATTTGTCCTTGGTAGTTGGGCTGTCTGCTTAGCTGCTTGGTATTCTGCTCGAGTGATTTCTTTTATACATAGTAGAAGTTATATATCAAGTTGCTTATCAGTCCATGCATTTTCTTTTTATACATTGAAAATACAAAAAAATAGGTATTTTTCATTCGTTGGTATGTTTGTCTTTGAACCTTTATCATTAGCTTAGCACGTTTAGCGAAATATTGCATTTTTCTGAGTTGCAGAGTTAAAATTGAAGATTGCACTATTTTTTTAGCATATCATTCACTGAAAAGTTAAAGTTAGGATTTGCATTATATCTATTTTTATTTTCATGCAGAGTCATAACACCATGAGTTTCATTTCCATACCTTTTTGAGTAATCACGACCAATAAAATTTACGCTTTAAACTAAAATTGATTAGTAACGATTTTATTTTTAGGGTGCACAAACTAGCTTAGGATTTAGTGCCTTGAAATAGGATTTTGTGAGTAAACTTCTCAAAGGAAATTAAATCAACATATGTGTCTGAGACAGGGAGTTGAGAAATTCATTGTATAATTAGTAATATCAGGAGTGTTGGCCCTTGACCAAGTTTTGAAGGATACTTGGTCATATTTTACCATTTTGGGACTGCGACAGCTTGCCAAAGATGGAGCACAACGTGAAGCAAGCAAGACCTATTTTTGGGTACCTTTTAGAGTTTTGGGGTTGATGTAAAGGGAAAGGGATGTCAGCCCATGGGTTTACCCACGTTTAGGCCCATTTTGTAATCTATAAATAGATACTTAGGCAATGTAAGTAGGGGGGACAACTTAGTGCAAATGTATAGCTAAAGGCTTAGTGCTAGTAGCTGGACCTATGTGGTCAGATGGGTATTGCAAGTGCTCTGTGCATGATTGTAAGGAGATTGGAATGCTAAGTGCAAGTTGTGGTGGTTTTGTGTTGAGAGCAAGGAAGAAGGATCTAGTGAGCTGCACAGATCTTCTGTCTTGTGTGAAGTAAGGGTCATTGAATCTCTGTGTTGTAACTGCTTGACTGAGATAATATAAAGAAGAATACTTTGTGGACGTAGCCCCAGGGTGGGGGTGAACCATGGTAACTCTGTGTAATGTGCTATGTGCTTTGACCTAAGTGTTGTTTCCTTTTGGCTAAGTGCTTGCTATGATTAAGTAGATCTAGTTATGCTCTGTGCTTATGATAAAAGAATGAATGTTAGATCTGGTATATAAGATGTTTAGTGCTTGATCTGTTGAATCTAATCTGTGTTTGTGGCTAGGTACTGAATCATATTTAGTCTAAGTATTCACTGCGATGTTCTGTGCCATCTGCGAAGTACCATAAGGGTTAAATATAGATGAATGATCTATGTTAAGTGCCTTGTAATAGATATAATCATAGATCGGTGTCCCAGCTAAGGTTTCAGACACTTGAGTCCTGAAAACACCCCTGCCTCTACCTTGGGTGAGACTTCATCTACTTCGTAGGTGTTTCCAAAAGGTTCGGTAGTTAGGGTTTTTTTGGTGCGCTCTTGAGCGTTGAACCCCAGGTTTTCCCCTCTGCTAACAAATGGTTCTGTTGCCAGGACTGAAACTGTGATTGTTGGGAACTGAGGAAAAAGAAATGTTGTGCAAAAGAAATCTCTGTGCGTAGGTCTGTTTCCCTAGTGCGCAACTTTTTACTTGACATGTGCAGATTTGTACTAGGAATAAGGTCAGATCTGAAGAAAGGAAGATCAGATCCAAAGAAAAGAAGCGAGATTTGAACGCTCTGTGCTCTAAGAAAAGTAAAAGTGGAAATTTCTGAAAGAAAGAAGTCAGATCTGTAGAAAAGAGGTAATATCTGTTAGCTCTGTGCTCTAATAAAGGTAAGAATAGTCAAAAGTTCTTAGATCTAGAAGCTTTGTGCTCTATAGATAAGTGATTTTTTTTTGTTTCTAGAAGATGGATCTAGGTATGTTTGATAGATTCTTTCCTAGCTTAAAAACTAGGGCATTAATAGATGAAAGAAAGTTTGATATGAATATATATGATAAGTATAACGATAGATATGTTATACCTATGCATAGAAAGAATGTATGGACTAACAAGTGGATGCAAGATCCTAGAAAGAATTTTTTTCAGGCCAGCCATTATGATCATAGCGCACCGTACAAGAAGAGTTGGGGATCATTGAAGAGAAAGAGAGGATTAACTCTTTGTTACAATTGTAGAAGACGAGGCCATCTTGCTAAAGAATTCCTTGGGATAAAGCTTAGTTGCCTCTGTTGTAAAGCTTTGGACCATGAAGTATTGGATTTCCCTAGAATGATTGCTAGACTTGAAAAACTGAATATGGAACAAGCAAAACCTGAAGGAGATCAAGAGACTAAAATTATGGAAGAACCCCAGAAAGAATCATAGATCATGTTACTGAAAATAAAAGAAACCCTAGATGATCATAAGGATGTCAGTTTGTCAGAAATCTTCGAAGAACAGGAGAAAGTCGATGTAAGAATAGGAGACTTCGACATTGACTGTTCCCTGGATGCGGGAACACCGATGAATATTATGACAGAAAGAACTTGGGAAACCCTAGGAAGGCCTGCTCTGGTTCCTTCACTAGGAACTATCAGATTATTTATAGGCAAAATGGTAACCCTATGTGGCAGAATTACCTAGATAGCTATGAATAACCATGGAACTTCGACAGAGGAAGAGTTCGAAATGATTAGATTTATTGAGGACCGTTCCCCATTTCTAGCTTTGCTAGGAAAGATCTGGATTGAAAAAGACCAAATTCAGAGGAAAGAAGAAAAGGAAGACCTAGAGCAGAAGAAGCAAGAACTCATGGAATTTATGACTAGAAGGATTGCCTACTTGATGGAGGAACAAGAGAATATATCTTCGTTGTTAAACAATATGAACCTGGAAGTCAGAGCTATAAGAGTGTTAGAGGAACCACAAAAGACCAAAATATCTAACCCATATCATGAAGGAGTATCACCCTTGGATTCGAGGAAAGATCCTAGGCAGTGTTGGTCACTATAATTGCTTAATTAATTTTAAACAACCAAGTGAAACATAAATTATCAACCCAGGGAAGTCTTTTGTTTCAAAGATAGTTGCGCACTATATATGCTCAATTCCAAAAGCACTTAGTGTTGTAGTAAAGAAA
>SNQJ01S0099412.1:8173-31025 GCA_010110895.2 Picea sitchensis
GGCGCACACGACAGAGCTCTACTGTGTACGGACTGCCAGACGCAGTTGTCGTAGCGCACCCACACACACACACATGCAAAGAATATAACACATACCCAACAACATCATCTTATCGTTGCAATGTGATGAACATTTCTTGATGTTGCATTGTGATGCACTTATTGCAATATCGCAATGTGAAACAAATTTCCAAATCTCGCAATGTGTTGAACATAGTAATGTTGAAATCTACCAAACATAGTAAATTCCCATTGTGAAGAACACATAACATTGTAATGTGATGAAAATATAGTGTTTCAATATGACGAACATAGTGGCGTCGCAATGTTATGAACATAGTAACGTTGCAATCTACAAAAAATAGTAACATCGCAATCTAATGAAAATAGGCATGTCATTGCAATGTGGATAGTAGTATCACAATGTGACAAGCATAAATACATGTCACAATGTGGAAAACATAAATACATGTTGCAATGTGTCCCACATCACCCTGTCGTTGCAATATGGCAAACATTTCCTCACGTTGCAATGTGATGCACATATCGTGACATCACAATGTGACAAATACTTCCAAACATCGCAAAGTGTCGAACATAGTAAACTTGCAATGTACCAAACATCTTAATGTCACAATGTGATAAACATTTCCAAACGTTGTAATGTGTCGAACATAGTAATCTTTCCATCTACCATGCATAGTAACATCACAATGTGATGAACATAGACATATGCCCCAATGTGACATACATTTCCAAACATCGTAAAGTGTCGAACATAGTAACAATGAAATCTACCAAACATAGTAACATCACAATGCAAAGAACATATATGGACGTCACATTGTGAATAACATATAAGCACGTCACAATATGACGAACAATTACGAACATCACAATCAAAAGAACATAAATTGTCGTTGTAATTGGACAATTACAATGTGATAGACATTTCCAAACATCACAATGGGACAAACACAACCTATTAAACCATGGACAACCATACTCAACCATAGTCATTCTCAATTAAGGTATTATTGTATTAATACTTAAATAATATATTATTAATGTATTACTACTTTAGTAATGTATTTATTAATGCATTAATAATTTAAGAATGTATTTATTAAGGCATTAATAATTTAAGAATGTATTTATTAATGCATTATTAATTTATTAATAATTAAATATGTTAAATTAAACATTAATATATTAATACTTTACTAATGTATTTATTAATTCATTTAATGTATTAAAGGTATGCAATAATTTTTTTATTATTACTTTAACAATTTATTATTAATCTTTTACTTTATTATTATATTAATACTTTAACAATGTAGTAATTAATATTGCATAAATGTATTACTTAATTAATACATTACATTATTAATGTATTAATGAATTAATACTTTATATTATACATTTATGTAAATTAATACTTTAATTGATACATTATATTAATATAATAGTGTATTACTACTTTAGTAATGTATTTATTAAAAATATATGAATGACATTAAAGTATACTATTAATTTATAATACATTAATTTATTATTAAAGTATAATATTAATGTATTATACATTAATACTTTAATATATTATATTTACATTAATGTAATGTATTACTAAATACACTAAACACATTACATTATCAATGTATCAATCAATTAATATGTTACATTTATACATTAATACTTCAATATATTTATCAATCAATTAATATTTTAATTTATACATTTTTATTATATATTAAATTAATGTAATATTAAATTATTGAATTAATTAAATGTATTAATATATTAATGGTTGTTCCCAAGGCATGTCGATCGTCAACTAGCAACAACCACTTTATAAAAGTGGTTGATATACATCGATCAATGCCATTTTCAACATATTCAAATTAATGTCGTCGATCGACATATATCAACCACTTTTATAAAGTGGTTGTTGCTAGTATTTTCACATTTTTGGTAAGATTAATAACACTTCCAAAGGAAACGTGAACAGATGGCAATAACAAAAGAAGTAATTATATTATTACATTTTGGATGTGTCCTATCTGTGAGAGCAAAATCTCCTCTCCACTTTCTCTTCTTGTTGATGTTGGACAAATTGTAATGTGCAACTTGTCCAATCAAGTTCGAATAGACTTTGATTCACTTCAAATGGAATTTTTTTTTCCTCCCCATATATTTTCCATCCATCTTCGTATGTGTAGATTAGTGATTTATGATATGTTTCTATTTAGAAGCTATTAACCGATAAAACTCCAAACTATTAATATATTCAACAGGTTGATCTGTAAAAAAAATGTGAATCAATACTTAGATGTAATACATGGAAACCCATTACGCACAAAGTTAAACGTACTTTGATAGATTAGAAAATGGGTTTTTTCAAATGCAAAGATAACGACTTCATTCTAGAATATGATGTTTGAAGAAAAACACAGAAGGAAAAATCAAACCAACATCATAAATCAGACACAGATGGTCCAAATAACAATTGCAAGCGAGAGATAAAATATCAAGATAAATTTCCTACCAAGCAGTGTTTTACATCAAATACTCCGATATTTTTTACCATGAAATTTAACGTGCCAATTATAAACCCACATTAGAAAACAAACAAAATGAATCAAGGAACAAGTCAAGCAAAGATGGAATTTGAAGATATATTACTTGCAAATTGTTGCTTTACATGAAATACTATCTGATGTTTTTTCGCCCATCAAATGTGAAAAGCAATAGTTGCCACTAGAAATTAGAAATCAACGAAAAGGAGTCCAAGGATGAAGAAAAAATGAAATCTGGAAATATAATACTTTCCAAGTGGTCCTTTACATCAAATACTCACAGGTTTCATTTAAATTTAAAAATTTGATTTCAAAATTCCCACCACAGACTATGTAGGGTTAGGGCAGGGTATGTACACCTCCATAGACTAAGAAGTCAAATCATTAAGTGCAGGGTCCTTTGTCCCATAAACAAGGGGGTCTCATACGTCAATTTTTCCATCTCGCTAGGGTGTGACCTCAGATTAGATTATTATTATAATAATAGGTTCCTAAATATTGAACACCTGAATTTCCTGCTAAGAGTAATAGTCCCTCAACAAGTTTATCAATGACACATAGGGAACTATGGGAAACCATCAAAATCCAAGCCTGAGAGTCCAAGTTGAGAAAGGAAATAATACAGAAGATTGGACAAAATCAACAAGAGGCCCTAAAAATAAAGGAATAAGAAAAGTTTTTCCAATAACCATACTTCATGGGCTTGGAGAAGCTACATCTACCTAAATAAATTCTTTATGTCTAGTCTCAACATGACATTGTATGTATTCCTATATTGTCTAGTCAATTTTTCATTATACAATATAGAAGAAAACCTTATACTAAATCTCAAACTCGAAACTAATTTAGTTGGTATAAACAAGATCATTTGAAAGTTGAAACCAATCATGCTACATGCAATCCAAGAACCTCTACTCAATAACCAAGGGATTAGTTTCATGTAGTTCTATGCTTTAGTTTTCACAGTTATCAACAAATAATCATTGTTCAATTGATCCTTTCTTCCCTCATTGCATATGTTATAGTGGGCATGCCTCGCTACCAGTTTTTAAAATTGTTATTGTATCCTTCTGAAAAAGGAAGAAAAAAATAATCAAGAACAAAAGAAAGTATGCACAAATATACTCTTTTGTTACAAAAGTATTGTCTCTAAGTCAAGAACATTATTGATCACCATATGTTAGAAAAAAATCTAATTACATGTTAAGGAGTAGACATATTTGCGCAATTGCATGTCCTTCCCATTTGGAAGTCCTAGTATTACAATTAAGAATCAAATTTGACAAGTAGACATGTCCTTCAGTGAGTAGGATTCCTTCAAATACAAACCCTCTTACATAATTAGGCACAATGGTGCCACTTATATACAATCAAAATTGAAGACTAAAGTGCATATGAAGGGATCCACAACTTTGTCAAAAATTGGCATTCTCAATGTACATGTGAGGTGATTACAATCAAATAAAAAGAAATGTTTCCCATCATATATTGCTACAACAACAAAGAATCACACAACAAATCAATTACCAGTTTTGTGAACATGGTTATCTTCTTTTCGACATGCCAACAGTTGTGCTACATTTTATTCAATAAGAAACATATTTAGAACTAGATAAAATTGGAAAATGCTAACTACAAATTTAGTCGTTGGTCACAATATGAACTGTATGAAATACCAATCACTTCTTGCATAACATGTTCTTTCTTAACCATGAATATCCAAGTCCATCCAATGCCTATTCCAAACAATTTGACCCTTGATTCCCTTGGATATGCACAACCATCTCTGGTGTATTTTGATCTCTTCAGTGGCTCTATGTCCTAAACTCTAACATCGAGATGCAAAGTCAAACTAGTAACAAGAAATCATAACAAAATTGAGAAACATTTGTTTTCACACCAAAAAATGTCAAAATATAGGTCATGATCTATCTTATTGGTAAATGCATAATAGTATTCAACTCAAAAAAAATATCCCTTAGTTAAGGTATGGGGATAGTTGACAATATCACCAAATTCAAATCACCTTTACACTCAATAAAAATATTTTTGTCAAATATTTGATAGCTTGCATGCAAACTAGGTTATGAATAGCCATCATGCTATTGAGGATGGCATAGTTTTGTTATGAAATGGAGCCCAATTGCATAGATATGGAGTGTGTGTTTTATATAGCAGATTTTTTGTTTATGGTAATAAATTGAATTGTTTAGGATATTCAATTTCAATTTCAATTTCCAAGGATAAATTATAGTAACGATTGAGAGCGACCAACAATGGCCAATTTCTTGATCCCATTGAAATGGAAATTGAAATTGAAAAATATAATTTGATATAACAGAGTGTTTGTTTATGGTAATAATTTGAGTTCTTTAGAATATTATCATTTCTAACTGTAAGAGAAAGATTAAAATGAAAATGTTGTGAATGGTGTTACATTTTTCCTAATATGTTTGCACATTGTTAATAGACATTGATACAAAATGGTAAAGAAATGGAAAATTATCATGGACCTCTTAGTGCAAGACCCAAAAGAAAAGATCATCTTTTCTAATGAAGATTTGGTATGGTCTCAAGTATATGGAATCAAATTGTGCATTGATTGACTTGCAAGAATCCCTTTAATTAGAGTTCCTGACTTTATTAGAGGAGAAGAAAAGAATCCAATAGCTCCAAGAACTTTCATTCACCGACAAAACAAATCCCCAAGCTCAAGGGCTAGTACTGCCTTGATATTTGAGTTGTAATTATTTTAAAAGTTTCTTTATTACTTGATGGTAACAATAGAAATTTAGCATTTCTCATATGTATTAAAATTTTAGAATTTATTATGCAATTATGCTTTCTCATACAACCCAGAGGAAAATAGAGAAAAAGATACAACACAATCATTTGTGCAAAAGAGGGGTTGTCAATGTCATTTTATTGTAAAGATAATGGTTCAAAGCCCTAATATAGAAATTTTGACATATAACATGTATGAGCATAAAGATGAGAATGGATGGCCCTCTCATGGAGAACATGACACTTTAGGTGAGTCTAGGTCCAAGCATAAGCCAAGGCTTTCAAGGGGCATGGTTTCATACGTGGAAAGTTGTTTTTTTTGGAAGTCCCTATTGACATAATGTGTAAAATGCACATAAAGAAATATGTTGACATTGATGTGATAGATCGAGATAGAGATTTATTTTTTGTAGAAAATATGTTGTGAATATCTACAATCGTTTGATGAAGAGGAACTACCAGTTGAAAAAAAAGAATGAAAACAGTGTGAACCTTTGGTATGAAAAACACAAAGATGATTTTTTCTTTTACCAGAAGCCCAATGGTGGAGATGTCCCTTTCATAGCTAGAATCCAAGAAAAATGGATGTTGGATACCATGCTCAAGTTATCTCATAATAGCATAATATCCATGGATTCAACATTTAATACTAATAAATATGGGATGAGTGTGTTGTCGATAATTGATTTAGTATAATCATTTGAGTTGGCTAGATCAATATTATTGGTGACCTAAATTGGACTACATATGTTTTTTTAATATAAAAATATCAATTGTACACACTCGTAGATTTCGAGGAACAACAAAGTGGGGTGCTAGTACCATGGGTGGTGGCATCAGGAAACACATAAGAAGATATTGCACTATGGTTGGAGCACCTCATGCATAGGTGTCACCAAATACATTGTGATTGGAAAGTGAATTCCTTCATGGTTGATGATGCATTGGATGAAATCATCGCTTTGAGGAAACTTTAAATTTGTTATTTTACATTGTAACTTATATTTATTCGAAAATTATCTCACCTAAAATGAATTGAATGTGGTGGGAGCATCACAGGGACCGAAGTGATCTTGTGTATTTGGCATGTACAGAGGGAAAGGCTAAAAAATGTAAATCATTTGGCTAGTAGTCGAGAAAATGTGAAAGAGATGTTCAATGGGCTAGGTTGTATCATGAAGAATTGTTCCAAATATGAAGTGGGTGATGCAATCAATCGTTTTTCATCAAATTCACAAATGAAGATAATGTTTTGGACTGTTTTCAAAAGAATTGGGTTATTGGTGATATGATTAGCAGGTTCACATACTCATTCTTCTGTTTCCATTGTTGTGTTTCATAAACATGAGATATCTCTACTAACTCATTTTTTATATCTAGGGATGTAGGTCAAAGGTTGTCAAGTTTTTCCCTATGAAAATCAAGAGGCAAACAATGTTGTTGAGTCATACCATAGTTACTTTAAGACAAAATTTATATGCGATCGAAGAAAAAAATGTGCTCATAGGATGGATTGGTTGTTCTATATCCTCTTAACAAATTTTGAACCTTGTTACCAGTTCAAAGAAATTTTGAAAAAAGAAGTGTATTTGAACAACTACAAGAAAGAGAAGCATCTTGAATCATCAATAGAAAAGGCTAGAAGAATTCCAGATAGTGATTGCAAAACTCATCAGAGTATATTTCACGCTTACTGGGTTAGAATTCAAACTAAGCCCAATAAGAAATATCTTGTCACTTGGTATCATATAGCTTGTGATTTTCTATGGTCTATTCGCGACAACATTTGTAAGCATTCCATAAAGGTGGATTGGTCGTATTATTATTTAGGCGATTCAAACCCGTTATTGGACCAAGAATCAACAATAAATTCATTCAATGTAACTCTCGATATAAGTATAGAGGTGCCAAGCCTTGCTCTACATCCTAACACAACTATTATGTCTAGAGACAATGTTGATCAAGATGTTGAGTGACTTCAGTTGTCCATATAGGAGTTTTTCAGTTACTTAGAGTTTCTTTGAAATAGTCCTTCTGCCACTTTGAGCAAGACCCAACAATTGATTGGTTTGGTAAAAAGAATGTTGGATGATGCCAACAATATTGACATCATGGATTATGATTTCACTCTTGGGTTGGGCGATTTGGAAACATTTTTGAAGAGGAAGAAGAGATTTCTTAGCACTAAAAATAAATAAAAAATAATCAATAGAAGTGGTAGATTGGAAACTGATTCTTCGTCTGAATATGAACCATTTCATTTTCCATGCCTCAACAACTAGGGTCATCCTCGTGCCAACAATGCATCATTTATTGTCCCAAGTGAGTTTTGTAGAGTGGTGAGATAAATATGTTAAGATTAGTATATATATACATCACCATTTTTTTTAATGGAGAAATAGGTGGATGTTTTGAAAGGTGCAAAAATCCACTACTATTGCTTCAATCCAAGGATGTAGAGGGATGGAGTGTCATTTTAGTTTTCCTACCGTTACATGGACATTTAGTGGGACTTTGAATTGATATAATCTATGTTTCAAGTCTATATTATTTCTCCTTTTATATGCCAATAAGTATTCTAATGAAGATTGCATTATTATATTATAGATATAGAAGCTTCTTCTGGTGATCTTCCTCCCTTGGAACATGCTCCTGTAGATGACAACTCTCCAATTGGTGATTTTCCAGATTTAATATGTGTTACAGTTTCAACTCTTTTACATATCAATTGTTAATGTATTATCACTTTGTTGACTAAGTGTATGTCAGGTATCTGTAGGATGAGGGAAGAATCATCATATTACACCATACAAAGACTCCCACGAGGGTAGAACCAGTTGTGCGAAATGACTGAATTTAATCTCATGACACGTCTCGGTGGTCTTTTGAGTGGTAGTTGCTTCATGTTTTGCAAAGAATTTCTCATCCCAAAGTCAATTCATCTAGTGGATAATTATTTCTATTGTGATTGACGTAGAAAGAGTATTATTGTGAGTCTTGTTGCAATGATAATGGATTTTGGGGTAGGAGGAAGAATACCCAAATTTAATCTTCCATGTTTCCCGGCTTCACCTCTACAGTAGCAATGGTTCGGGATGGAGCTCTCTGAAAATTACAAAAAATAATGTATTTATTATTTGTTGTAACAACTTTGTAATATAAATGTATTATACAACATAATTCTTTGTTGATACCATGTATTGTTTGTTTAGGGGAGCAAACGAGCAGATTCTCTCCGTTAGAGTCATATGATATGACTGTGTGTACATGTGTACATGTCATCTCACCTCAAATGTGTATCTATACACCTCATTTTCTGTTATGTATTTAATATAATAAGTTGCATAGCCTATTCCACATTCATTTGTTCTTTATCACCACTTTACTCTTCCTAACAGCATAATCTTTTATTTACTAATGGATATGAACAGAAAGTGGACATAATTTTTGTTACTACCTGACACGATGTATACAACAATAATACTTAAAATTAACTTCAATTGTGTCTAATCAACTCAAATTATACACACAGACATAATGATTTCCAATACCATTGTGATACATTTATGTACCGTATGAAGAGAAACAAGACAATCATTTAAAAATTAAGCTTTGGGACTAGAATAAGTGAAAGGATTTTAATTTTATACTATGTAATGGTTATAGATGTCTTATCTTCCTCTATAATGGTTATCGATGTCTTATCTTCCTCTAACTTGTGTTAGATGTGTTATCATTCTATAAATTTACTTGTATGCGGAGGAAAATCATAAAGGTAACCTGCAAACCACTTTGGGATGGAATCTAGCCCTTCCAATCTAAAAAGAGCTCTTTCTTTACAGCTCAGCCAAGAATAAATGGATGATTAATTAGGAATAATGGATAGGTATTTAGTGAATGAATGAGTTTATAGGACTTATGGAAGAGGTAGCCAAAAATAAATGGATGTTTAATTAGGAATAATGGATAGGTATTTAGTGAATGAATGAGTTTATAGGATTTATGGAAGAGGTAAGAAGGAATCCATTGGGCATGGAGTCCAAGCTCAAACTGTCAGCTGAAACAATCAATCTCTCGTGGGTGAACTGTCTAAACATAGGAAGGATAATAGATGTTTTGAGTTATTTAAATTGTTGTAGTATGAGTGAGGGATATAAATATAGAATAAATGACTTTGGAGCATCAATAATAGGATGAATTTCAAATAATTTCATAGGAAAACATATGAAAGTACTCGACAACTATGAAAATAAAGCATAGCAAATAAATTATGTAATCACAAAATTGATGCTAAATACTGAAAAAATTTAATATCTAATGGAGAAACATGAGATAAAAGATATATATAAAGAAAAAAAGGACACAAAACTCAAAAAATTTCACACAAGAATCTTTGCTGCAACAATTATGCACTTCTTGACTAATCTAGGCTGAAACAGTCCCAAATTACAGGTATAATAGTCCTTCTTAACACTCGAGCCAATCCCTTTTCCATTCTCTTCATGATAATATATAGAAAAATGTCATATAAAATATTAAGGAGGTCGAAATAATTCCTAATATAAAGATAGGAAGAGGTTACAACAAATTAAGAAATGAGTAATTGCAAAGTTTGCTCATATCCTACTTTCTAGGATTTGGTTTTTGACCAACTAAAATTGTGCCAACTAAAATTGTGCTAACTGAGGAGAACATCATGGAATTTGATAGAAAAAACTTCAAAATTCATTATCCAAATAAATTTGGGGTTGTTCTTCCCAATTTGGAGCTCCACCAAGTCGAATCATTGTTGATTTGACATGATTAGTGTACTTGAGTAGCGAACTTGCGCAGGGAATGGTTTACAAATTCCACGGTGTGATATTTTTCAATTATATCGTAAACGGTGAAACAGATTGAGCTTATTTTTTCTTCAAAAATTTAATACCATTATAATGTTTCTCCAAAAAAAATTTGAGCTAAATTTGACTTACTGATTTCGATAAAATACAAACATGGTTGTATATGACAATGGCTTGTTTCTCGAAAATTGTGAATTCCTTTTACCTGAAATTAAGCAGGCTTGTTCATCTTTCCCCGATACATATCCCCTCCAAATCTAGTGGAAAATGTACACACAGTTTAACAGTTATGATAAAAATACACTTTTGCAGCGAGCTCGTTGTGCAATTGGAAACTATAGCACTTCCGTAGCATGCTTTCGCTGCACAAGTCCTGTTTTGAACTTTCTTTATTTGTTTGTTCTGTGTATGAACTCTGAAATCCATTTCGTGTCATCTGTAATTGTTGAAGCATGATGCTAATCCCCTGACCCATTTATCTTCCTTCAAATATTCCATTTCTTTATCAAAGCTCAAAGCCCTAAATGCTTTAAGGTTGCAAAACTAAAGTATGGATCTACTTACTATCAAGGATGCCATACATTTATGCACTCATTAAAAATTTTCACCACTTTCCAACTTCCCTTGATCATCCAACTGATTTTCATGTCAGAGGTCTCATTTTGCTGTGAAAAAGAAATGTATAGCACTTGCACAGCGTGCTGTCGCTGCGCAAACTCTGTTTCTTTCTCTTGGGATGCTATCCTGCAGATGTACATTGTATTGACTATGGTAATGTGACTGTAGATGGTTTAAACAAGTTAGGGTTTGCAACAAATGGATTTCTGCAACAAGGAATAACAACTAGGGTTTTGCAATGGTAACTATACTTATGTAGCGAATGAAACCACTAATATTTAGTCTGGGTTGAATTCATAAAATATACAGCACGAGGTACTTACCCGAGACACTATCCCAGCAAAGAAACATGCGCAATGACTCTATAACTTACGGAGCGTGAGTTTTGTTTAGGGTTTTTTTCAACTACAGAGAGGTCTAGTCGATGAAAGAAAGCGCCAGCATGAAGAATGAGCTACGTTTGAACCCAAACACCAAGAAAACTTGACTCTAAGATGATTGAGTGCACCACTGGATGATTTTACATTTTACATAGCATAAGCACTTTTGCAGTGAATTTATGCAGCAAATGGTCTTTTGATAATAACATGTACAAGGAAAGTACCAAATCCCCTTGAGAAGTTTGTATACATCGCAGAGTAACCATACATGACTTTGATAACTTACATAACCATGATTTTGACCCATGACATCATTTTAAGAACATTCTCGTAGACCTTGGATCAAAAACTGACCCTCTCATAACATGACACTTTAAACTCTTTAACACAACTTTAGACTGCATTGACTAGATGACCTATATACATGTCTTGGAAGTTAGCATAGAACTAGGATTATTTAAAATTGAGCCTTTGCAGATATAATCTCATGAAAAAACACTCATACTCTATGAAAAGGAATGCCTTGGTCTTCATAATACCAAGGCATGACTCTAAAAATTCAAAAAATAAAATTTGACTCAAACTCTAACATCATTAACACATTATAGGAAACTAACAAGATGGTTTAGATTTATATTTAAATATAGGATTTGGCTCTTCTAACTTTGAAGTGTATGGGAACTTTCGGTTGAGTTCAAAAAAGTTGATTTTTTCTTTGTTCCTCATCCACAGAGTTTAGATTTTGGCCATTGAATGATCTACCTTGGTATAACCCAACAAAAATGATTCTTTTGTGATATAACCTTAAACATTTATCGTCTTTTTGTAGCTATGTTGAATTTTTCCTAGACTCATGTTTTCAATTTTTTTCATCAGTTCCTCCTTGTCATCATCTCATGGAAGCCTACCCTTTTGAGTGATAACTTGCCTATTTTTTGAAATTTCAAAGCACATCTATAGGATTTGAACACAATCCTTTGTTACTGAGAGATGAGTCTACAATTATAATGTAAAGAAAAATTCATACCTCGCGGTATTTATCTTGGTTTTTTTTTAATTAACCCACTACAAATAACTTTGATTGTTCCCAAACACATATATTATGATTTTGAAAAAAAAATATATTATGAATTACAAAAGATTTTTATAAGATCATTAAAAACTTCCCACTTTAAATACAAATTCCCACTTTCAGAACGTTCCACCAAACTCTTTACCTTACCTTCTTAAAAAAAAAAAAATCAAAACTTACATTCATGCTTTCTTCAAATCATATTACTGATTCTATAAGAATCAGTAAAATATATAAAACTTGTCTATGCACAAATGCCGAACTTTCACCAAGAGCTTTTCCTTACCTTACCTTCAAAAAGATGAAAATGTACATCTATGCTTTCTTCAAAACATATTATATATTATATAATAATCAAAATCATTATGGATTCAATAATAATCAAAAGAAGTCCATTAACTCCCAACTTTTTTGGAGTAATGAGTTCATAGATTCCCACTCAAGAATATCAACTTTAGGAGGATCCATTGATTACATTTTATTGATTTAACTTCCTTTTTTTTAATACTACAATTTAATGCTCTGATTTTTAATAGCAATCAATTAAGAACTCCCAGCTTGAGTACTTTGGAGTAAGGTGTTTAATGGATTCCCACTCGAGAATCTAAAAGTTGAGTAATGAATATTCATACTCGAAAATGAATTGATTAAGTTTTATTTATTTTTTAATATTAAAATTTAATTGTAGGAAAAAAGAGATGTGAATTTTATTTTATAAAGTGATATGTGTCAGTGGATATATAAATATATATTATAATAATAAAAAATGGCATAAAATAAGTGTGAATATCCCTGTAATCGGATACACTATGATAATAACAAATTTCAAACAGTAAATGTCAATTCCACAATCAAATTCAGGTTGGACCAATACAGAGTTACACATTAATATTAAGAAAAATATTGAACGACACTCAAAAGTGCATTTATACAGAGTGCTAAATAAATAATAATAGACAATCACGTCAACTTAAGGACTTGCAACGTAAAGAAGCATGTATATTAGCAAAATTGTTGTTACAATAATGCTTTATTGACCACCTTTGTCTCAAAATTGTTATACATGTGGGATTATTCACAACAAACACATAGAACCTTGTACAAAGAACAGTCAACATGGTTCAGACCTTACTTCACTATTTACTCAAAGGACATGTCATGAAACTAATTCAAAAACTTTGATCTCTTGCGCAAAACTTCAAAAACCGATACTTTTCAACTATAATTGCAATCTTAATTTGGTACTTTTCTAGCAGAAATGGAAGACTTCTAACCATTTAGGTATCTTTTGAACAATAAGAACTTGTAACCAACCATGCCATGAAAGACACAAAAACAATCTTAACAAGAAAAAATACACACATTGGAGATCTATATCGATGTCCATGAATGACTTTTGTTAGAGTAGATGTTGATACCAAGTAATTTTTGACATCCCCTACCTATAGTTAACACTACCCAAGATACTAGATCACTGGAAATCCTCTTTATATCCATATGGTAATTTATTATAAAAGAGTGGAACTGAGCAACAACAATTCTTGCTTCTCTATGAAGAAGTTTTACATTGTCTTTTCAAACTTGATAAATTCATTTCATTTGGTTGCATATCAGTTATGAGTTGGTGAAGACAACAATATCATTAGCACCATGTTTTTTCATTGTTTATATCCCTTCAACAAGGGCAATAAAGTATCCTTAATTATTGGTAGTCCTCCCATAAACTTCTCTCTAACTTTGTAGGACATGATTTAGTGCTTTATTGTGAAGGACATATGTAATCACTTCTTGACCAGGGTTTGGGTAACAAGACACTTCAATGGAAAATTCCCACATATGCACCATTCTTTATGATTCAAAGGAGCTGAAGAAAATACAAACAACAAATTTTGATCAGAAAATATTCATTTAGAAATAAAGTCATAAGCTTCAATTTAAATGCATTTAGTAACATGAATTTACATATAATTTGAGCAATGTCATAATAGAGGCTAAGTAAACATTTAAATGCATAGCTTGAAAACAGTTAGGAGAAATTTTTCTGTGTTGTTTCAAATTTAAAACATAAATAACAATGCCAAGTCACTTTAGCATATCAGATTCTTTAAAATCTTCAACCCCTTTTAGTTGGGGTGTCAATTGCAGGGGACTTTATGTACCTGAAGGTAAGCTATCAATCTAAGCCACTAGACATAATTTAAAAAAACTAACTTGATATCTTTTATCATGTCTAACTTAAATCATGTGTAGTAAAGTATCCTTTAAAACATCATCAGTCAGTTTGTAGTATGCACACTTCACAAGACAAGGCCACAAGTTCTTCCATCTCTTCTTTCTCCTGCAACGTGGCTAAGTTTCAGATGACACTTCCCAATATTGCAGACTAACTAGTAACTAGAGGGAAAAATTAACTCATAGTATAAGTTATAGCAAAACGTTGTTACAAACAAGTTTCTTAAAATAGGCTATGAGTTGCTACTTGGAAAGGATATAAAAAGATAGCATGTGTCGATTATAAATAGTTTTATTCTTAGACGGGAAACATAAACTAATGTTGTGCTATTTGATATCTTATCTTGTTTGAAGCCAATAAATATTTGATTTCTTGTGCAAAGTGTCCCTATGTCAATTCACCATCAATGATTATTCATTTGCTTGCAATTATTCCTAATTTGGTAAGCAGGGAGAGATCAGATGCAATATATTTGAATTCTTTTTCATTATTCCACCTTATCCCTGACTTATCTTGCACCTATGGTTGTTTTTCACTTCAAGGTGTATGCCATTTGAATATTGAGGAGCTAGAATATTTATCTACTTTCTCATATTGAATTAGTGTATGGTGCACCTACCCTTCATTTTTATTTGGCTTTTAAATTACTTTGATTGTAACTCATAACCTCGATTATTTTGATGGTGGGTTATGGTACTTGACATGGATAAAAGAAATTTTCCGTTCTTATGTTCATTCAAGATAAAACAAATTATGTCAAGGATCCACTACAGATCTACAGTTCACACAGAAGTATTTTACCCCCACTTTTTCAAGCTATGTAACTAATGAGGGTACACAATGGGTTTGTAGATTCTAAATGACTACATATAGACCATAACCTCACGGATTCACAATAACATTTAGGATCTATTGTGATGAAATCTCCACTGGAATATACAAAACAATTTACAGAGACAAAAAACTCCAACAAATTCATTATTGGCTGCATTCAATGCCAGAGTGTTCCTGTTAGCTTTTGGTTCATTAACCACCCATTTTTTACAGCATCAGAAGATAAAATTATCATACAAAAATCCTACTCTAAAGACTAGAAGAAATGGATATGGAGACCAATATAGCATTTACAAACAAGCTCCAAATATCCAAATATCCCCAATATGAAAAAGCAGTAACATATTTCCACTAATAAAATTTAGGGCGTATAAAGACAACTACTCAACTACAATTCAAAATGATACAAGATCTGCAATAAAAAAATGTCTACCCATGATGATAGAGAAGAGATCGTGTGTTGGTAACTACAAAATACTTTAACTGGAGTGAGGAGAATAACGCTAAACATAAGCGCTCGGTCATGAACATGGACACTTGAAGATAAGGTTAAGCGTCAATTGTCTTAGAAATTGGTCATAGCGATAAGGTCTCATTAGAAAAAGGGCCTAATGAAATAGCACCCTTCACCACAGAAGGGAAAAAATATACCAACAATCCAGAGAGCCATTGCAGAGAGCTTGAATCAAAAAATAAGGAGTAAAAAACATAGAGTAAGATGAAAAGAGAACAAAACTTTGATCCATAAATGTGATCGAATACAAATTAATAAGTCTGTAAGGTAAAATTTACAAAGGGCTTAGGAAATGAACTTGGTATATGTATACTTAGCAAGTGGAACGATCCTTGGGCATAAATGGAGGTAAAGAGTCACTGGGAAATAAATTATATGAGGGTATCAATGAATTTTGGGCCTAATAGAGTGGAGATGACCAATACGGTCATCGGATAACCCAACTAGTTCCGACATTTAAATTTGGATCCATGGCTTTAGTTTTGTTTCGAGAGTTCTTTCGAGTTTGATGAGGTTTAGTTTTTGGCATAAATTTTATGGATGTTGGATTTGAGATCGAGTTCATCCTCAAGATATATGTGATTGGGCTCCATTTCATAACAAAACTATGCCATCCTCAATAGCATGATGGCTATTCATAACATAGTTAGATGGTTTTATCGATAGACTAGATAACCATTTTAGAATAAACTAAGGTCAATTTTTCTCTAATAAATTAATATGTCTCACCTCAAGTTTTCCGATCGAAACTTAGAATCGAGGAAGTCAGTATCCAAACAATATTCATTCCCCTTGGGTTCTCAGAAATATGAATTATATGCAAACAATATTCTTATAGTTGGCTCTTTGGGTTCCATTTCTCACAAATATGCACAGACATGCAAACAATATACTCTGTTTTTTTGTCTACAGCTTCACAACATTGAGTGTGTGTGTGTGTGTGTGTGTGTATAGAGAAATGAAACATTTTAAACATGAAAATGACACATGGATTAACATAATTGAATATGGGATTGCATTGAACAGAGTGATTCAACCTAGTTGTTTAACTAGTTGTTCATTATCATCCAAAAACTAATATAAAACAACTTTCAGTAATTACACTGAAAACATCTAATTCAAAATACTCTACAATGTAGTACGACTCAAAATATTTGATGTTCAGTTCATAAATATATCTCAACTATAAGGTTGAACATCTCAGTAGGAAGGAGCGGGCTCTATATTCAAGTGCAGGTCTAGGCAGGAGTTGGTTTAGTTTCTACAGAGAAAGAGTCGTGGTTAAAGAGAAATCCAATAAGGATTTTGGGATTCAAGAGCAGGTCCACACAAGAGTTGGTTCAATTTCTGCAGAGTGGAAGCTGCTTTTTCAAAGAAATTTATTCACGATTTGAAACAAGGGAGGAGTGGCTTGGGAGGATTTTTGTAGCATATGCTCATATATGACCCTACATTGAATGTCCAAGCGGAAGTCCAGCTGCAGTAGTTTGGAATTATGGGAGGGACATAACGGGGAATTGCTGAGGGGCGTTGTGGGCCCGATCGGAATGGGGCCTTGCAGACAGGGAATTGCGTTGACAGATTAACGTTCATTTTACAAGATGGGGTCCTAGTGCTAGAGACGTCCCATTGGGCTCCATTTCGTAGAATGAATAACCTACACCTAAGTCAAAACACATGTTACTTCAACACAACTAGAAAGGGAACGGTTAATGTCAATGCAATTTTAATATTTTGCAAGATTTTAAGTAAAAAAAACTTTACATTAAAATGAAACAACTAATCGCAATTGATGGGACGTCGATATTCTTAAAAAATAGAAAAATCCACATCATGACACATATTGCAGAGGAGATGGACCTTGGGCGAGCAATATCCAGCCTGATGCTGAGTCATTAATAATCTGTCATCGAATTGATATACTCATATTGATCCAGGTGGATATCGGTGGCCACCCACCTTTTTCGATTGGCTCAAAATAGTTTTTTGACAATTTTGGCAATTTACTATTTTTAGCAGGTTTTAACTTTCGGAGCCATTTTGAGGGCCTAAATGAAGATTTTTCGGGATCATCCCAACTAAATGATAGATGAAGGAATGATTGAGGCCCCAAAATGAACCTCTTCAACGATACCTTTCCAACAGGCTATCATACGCCTAAAACGGATATCGTATGCAAAAGTTACGACCCCGGGAAGTTAATGTACTAACTTACCCAAACGGGGCCCACATTACTTTTGGTGCTTCATCTCCTAGGGTTAGGTTTTTTGATGTCTAGGGTTTTGGGAATTCTTTTTTATTGTAAAAAAGCCTTCAAATCTTCATTGTAAACATCTTCTTGCGAATGCGAGTAGCCATCACATCTCTTCTCAGAGATAAGCTGCCACCATTCTAGCGAGTCTTTCACTCTATATTTGTATAGTCTCTGTACATTTCTTTCATTAATAGAAATCGTGTATAACTATATATCTGTGTTTATGATTGCATCATTGATACATTTTTGTTATAGTATTGAATATCTTTGATATCTCTCCGCATTTATTTATTATATCTCCGCTCTCATTTCATGTCGAAAATAATCTGAATTAGTGGTATCAGAGCAGGCTGCTCTTGATCATTTTTTAGTGCATGTACCCGACGAGGTCCGAGTATAGCAAGTTGGTTCTCGAGCTTGTCTCTCTTGAATACAATCGCTCTCACACACCCAAGAAACCCTCAATTGCAGAAGAAAAGCAAAATGACAAAGAAGATGAATCTATCAGTCTGTTGCTTGAGCAAGCTCTCACACGACAGAGGGACTAAATGATGGAGAATTTTTTCCACATCCTTCAATGCATGCTGATAGAAACATGCACATATTCATCAAGAGGACACTTTGGAAACACCTCGCCTTTCAAGGTACAAGTCAATTTTGATATTCTTGTATTTGAAGGACAGATAGATGCAGAAGCCCTAGACAAATGCTTAAATCTGGTAGAAGGTTATTTTTCTGTTCAAAATTTTTGTGACAGAGAAAAGATCACCTTCGCACTCCTTAAATCTCTCCCTCATGTCAAACATTGGTAGGAAACTTACTGGGAGCAAAGTTCCACAGAGGAGTCTAGAATATATGGGGCCGAGCCCACTTGAGATTTTTTTGTGGATGCAGTAACAGAACAGTATTACCCTGCTGGCAATTATGAGGACTAGTACATGAGATGGACCACAATGCGGAAAGAGAGGGGCCAAGAAGTTCTAGAGTTCATGAATACCTTCCATATCTTGCGCACCAAGATGGGTATCAAAGACTCCGAGTGACATTTGGTTCTGAAAGACCATGGGGATATAGACAGATACATCCAGAATGAAATGGATTTTCTTGACATCTTATCACTCGTTGTTGTTTATCGATATGATGTTAAAATCGAGCAAAAATTTAAGCACCATAATAAATGGGAGTTCGGGTCTGCAAATCCGCAAAAACCAAAGTATGACAAAGATGACCCTAGCAGTCTCCCGAAAACCAATCCAGGCCACAAGAAAAGAAGGGTCACGAGAAGACAAAGAAGGATACCGAAAAATGGTGTTATTTCCACAAAAACCCCTGGCACAACACCGATGAATGTCTCTCAAAACAGTGATTGGTGGTCGAGATCAAAGACAAGGAGCCGAACCCTGATTCAGAATTTGATTATGAAAATACTGGTAAAGGATAGATCATTGACGTGGACCCCATTGCTATTGTCGTGACCACAACAATTCAACCGAAAGAACCAACAAATCCTGAAAAGGGGGAGTACTTTTTTCATTCACAGATGTAGGTGAAGGGGACCTCGTTACATTTTATTATTGATAGCGGAAGCCAAAAGAACCCCATCTTAGCAGAGGTCGTCCAACAGTTGGGATTGTCAACAACACCACCCTCGCAACCATACAACATCGAGTGGATTCGCCAAGGACGAGATCTTTGTGTTAGCCAACAATGTCGATTGTCATACGGCATCCAACCCTTCCAGGATGAGGTATTATGTGATGTTGCCCCATTGGATGTATGTGATGTTCTCTTGGGTCAGCCATATATGTGGAAGCGTCATGTTGTTTATGAGTCTCGACCCCGCAGTGTCATTGTTTCTCTGGGGGGTCATCTCTACAGAATACCAAAGGTAGTTACGACTACTGTTCCACCTAAAATGTGTCGCAAGATAGTATCTCATACTGCAAAATTTAGTTTCTTCTCAATCTGTTCAAAAGGAGAACAGAAGGATATTGCAACCACTACAGCCTCGCCCCAAGCACCTTCTATCCAACAGAGGAAGGTCGACAAGGCTGCAAAAAAGTGCAAAGATTCCTTCTTCACACCGTCCTCTCATGTATCTCGACTTGTTGAACAACCTCAGCGTCAACAGGTTCATGACAGACTTCCACAAACTGAGCAGTGAGACGTCTCCAGCAAGGCAAGCAACAAACGCTTTCCCCTCTCCCCCGGGAACTCAATGCAATGGAGACCATTTATTCCTAAGGAGGGAGGATTGATCCAGGTAGATATTGGTGGCCACCCACCTTTTCTGACTGGCTCAAAACAATTTTTATCAATTTTGGCAATTTACTATTTTTAGCAAGTTTTAACTTCTGGGGCCATTTTGAGGGCCTAAAGGAAGGTTTTTTGGGATCGTATCAACTAAATGACAGCCAAAGACATGATTGAGGACCTAAAATTAATCTCCTCGACGATACCTTTCCAACGGGCTATTATACACCTAAAACAGAGATCGTATGCAAAAGTTACGACCCCGGAAAGTTAATGTACAAACTTACCCAAATGGGACCCACATGACTTTTGGTGCTTCATCTCCTAGGGTTAGGTTTTTGGATGTCTAGGGGTTTTTGGATGCGAGTAGCTATCACATCTCTTCTTATAGATAAGTTGCCACCATTCTAGCGAGTCTTTCACTCTTTATTTTTACAATATCTGTACATTTCTTTCATTAATAGAAATCGTGTATTACTGTATATCTGTGTTTATGGTTGCATCTTTGATACATTTTTGTTATATTATTGAATATTTGCGATATCTCTCTACATTTTTTTATTATATCTTCGCTCTCATTTTGTGCCAAAAATAATCCGGATCTCATATGCTATGGAGCCCATAGATGGCAGGCATGCATCCATCCATCAGGTTTTCCCTCACCACGCCCTCTTCCATTCCGTTTGTTTGCGAGCTGACGACCCCTCCGTCACCCTCGTCTTTGGTCGTCTTAGTCAACTGCAATTCTGTGTACCGTCCTGTAGTCTTAATTAACCGCAGCAGGTTGGTGGATGGAAGAGAGCGCTCCAAAACCAAATTCAATTTTGAATGTGCAAATTGGCGGAAAAAAATTCCGTTCCCATTCCCCATTCAAAATTTGAGTACCCTCCCAAACAAATTTTCAATTTCGTTTACCAATTGGGTGAATGAGAGCATTATCGACATATTGTTTTGTAGCGATTCTACAAGGTATTGGATATCAGCTCGATGATGGAGGATGGCATTTCTAACTTCCTATCGCTTCGGAGTAGTCGATGACGTATATTGATGTATATAGAAGTGATTCCGCAACTGCCTTCCCTAATCTCGTGGGTTGGGCCTGCTATGTGATCTCTGTTTTGGGTAATATTTTCAATGCTTCCATGTTGCGAAAGATGAACATTAACTGGTGGATGATTGGATGAGCAGATTAGTCTGTTAAAGCATAAGCTCTGCTTAATTAAGCAAGGAGATGCATTCAATGGCAAATCCTCCAAAAATGCACGGTCACATGGAATGAAGTTTCAGGTTTCCATAAAGCAAGAGACCACTCGGCTTCTGGTACATAGCATCCACACCCTGCATTGTTCTTTTTGGATTTCTGTATAACAGTGGTTGAATGATAATGCAATGGGTGATGGCAGGGTAATTTGGGATGGGCGTATATGCAACAACATGACTACTAGTCTTCAGAAAGCGTTTACAGGTGGATTTCAATTGAGGATCAATGATTAACTTTCTATTATTCAATTACAATTTTAGAGATAGGAATGAGATGATGTATTGAATAAATAATTGTAAGCAGGAAAGCACACTTATTGGAACCTGGCAACAACAACGCCTGTAATCTAAGTGTCTTTATGATGAAGCAAGGGAAGGTGGAGGAGGCCATGGGTTTTCTATAGTGTGTTCTGAACAACAATGAGAATTCTACTAACTATAATCACAATAACTGTAGAAGAATATAGAAGTCGTTGGATCGTGTTGAAATGTTGCTAAAGGAAATTCGGGATTCTAAAACAGAAGGAAAGGCTAGCCTGGAATGTCAATCAGCAACGACAGCATCCTGTGTTGAAGATTTGGAGTGGGTTTGGTGTTGTGAAGACCGAGGAGGATCACAAGAAGAAGAAGGATGTGGTGTGGTTTCGTTTGAGGTTAATCGCAAACGAAATCGACTGAGAGTTTTTCTAGAGATGACTTCGCCTATTAACAAGAAGTGGAAGCAATATTCAACATTAATGATTGTATATCATTAAATTCAACGGTCTGTATCTGTATGCACAAATCATTAAATTATATTCCCTTGTTCCAATGCATGGTCGCACTATATCTGTAGCTGATGTGGGTTGATATAGTGGAATTTCATCACGATTTCGAGTGCATCAAGTGAAAAAGGTTGGAGCAGCAGCCTTTAACATAAACTGGAACACAATAAGATAGATGTAAAGACCAAGTCAAATTTGACCATTGGTCCATTTAGATATGTAAATGTAATGGCTAGAAGTCTAATTTGGGTACCTCAGATTATTTTGTAGGCAAAGTGGGCAAAATGAGCTAGGCGAAAGTGCTGCAAGATTTTAAGTGTGCTCTTGCATAGAATTAAAATATTGGGCAGAGTCTTTGAGTGAGCATTTGTTGTGAAGCAATAATATATATCTGTAACTGTAATGGCTAAAAAGCCCAATTATAGTCAGATATGTTAATCGTCTGTGTAGAGAAATATATATCTACA